>KB298507.1:0-13649 GCA_000328365.1 Capitella teleta | reverse complement strand
GTGAGCGGTTTACCCACCGAGCTATTCGGTTGGATGCCTAAGAGGGACAACAAACCGACAGGACTGACATAATCCTACGAGCTCAGGGCAGGCCGGACTGGTTCAAGACCGCCATGTATGTTAGCGGAACGTGTGACAGGAGAGAAATGCGACCGATCAAAATCAGCAGGAAAATTTTGATGCTTCAGAGAGTCAGAGGACTGGGAATATCTGACCATAAAAATCGAACATTTCGATTTTGACCCCTTGTCGATTGTTCCCCCAAAGAGATGTGTTTCTTTGCACCTATGTATACAAACTACCCTTTGCACTTTACGCAATTGTAAAAGAACCCATCAAAAATCCAATAGTGATGCGAGCCAGAGAAGATAGTGCACTCTGTTTAAGTAACACCCATGAAGTGACTGTTCAGGGAGTCAAGTTGACATCGGATCAGAACCTCACTTCAATCCGTTCACTTCATGCCAACTCAACCCACTACAAAAACCCTCACATAGTTTTACAAATATGTTTTACTTTGTAAGAAATATATCTATTTCGATATTCAGCATCCTATGTTTGATTTCAAGACTTCAACACGCTCCAAAATACCACCGCCGCATGTATCCGTTTTGTCTTCGCTGGAAGTCACTGGGAGGGAAGTCGTGTATTGAGAGTTGAGAGCTGCCCGTGTCCATCTTTCTTGAATGACGAGATCGATGAGTTAATCCTTCGAGAAGCGTGAGTCAATGTCCATACTATGATCGCCGTGGATTTGCTTAAGGCTTTGCTGATTGGAAAGTTGTTTTCAAAATGGCATCGCTTTAATTCGGATTTTGATTGGTCTGCTTCTTTGTTTGCTTGTTTGTTTGTTTACCTGTCCGTGTACTATTTTGTGGTCATTGGTTTCTCTGTAACTAACAATCTTTCATATGTTTATTTTTCACGCGTCTATCAAATAAGATAATATCCGATATAATAATATCGAACTAATTTTGTCGGTCAAAGGTCAAGGTCACAATTGAATTGAATTGAATTGAATTGCATTTATTGACACGACAGAAAGAATGAAATATTAGCAAATATAAGATGCCAAAATAGAAAAAGGGAGGTTGGTAAAGAAAGCAGGAAGCGACAATGAAATATGGAAATACATACTAGAGAAATGGAAATACAGAAGCGAAAAAGAATAGGGTCATGTCAATAGGCGACTAAGTATGGCTACTTGTGAGTCGCCTGTTCAAAAATCATAAATAGGTTACATGTCTGATAATTTTTTCGTTAAATTGTTTAATGCATCATTTCAACGAAAGTTAGTTTCAAACAATGCTAATTAAGCTGCTTCATTATTGTGTAATCGTCTGAAATGTGAAAATGTGATTTTTACACTACTAATGTAACGTCATCGAGCTGTAATTTACAGTGATTGCTAATAATCTTGTTCATTCGAAGGTCAATGTCATTATGAATAATTTGAGGTTGTTTTATTTTATTATATTTTTTTGTTTGCCGTATACAAGGCATGATTACACATTTACACATTATTTAAGACACAAAATTGCCCTTAGTGTCTACAACTAAAGTTCATTGCATCGGGGTAGTTTTGTTTTTGTTTTTTCCTTGCATAAAATATTTGAATACCTAAAGTAATATGGTCATATTCTAATTAAGCATACATATTTCTTCATGAGGATTGTTGTTTAAATCAAAATATTTATCTTATTATATAGATATTATCTAAGCCAGAATTTATATAATTGACCTAATTATTTGGTGTCAGATCAATATTAGATACATGTATGATTATATATGACATTAAAGATTGCCAATAATTACTTACATCAAAAGTTAATGTTAAGATATTTATTCTGAGTGCATTATGATCTCAATTTCTTCTCCTCGTTTTTTTTTGTCTTTCTTTTTTATTCCTCTAATTACCCCCCAAAAATGTCCGTTCGTGTCTCTTTTGAAGTTGACACAATTATCACAATCCGTT
Source organism: Capitella teleta (assembly GCA_000328365.1). NCBI lineage: Eukaryota > Metazoa > Annelida > Polychaeta > Capitellidae > Capitella > Capitella teleta. The sequence goes on along the minus strand of KB298507.1, from coordinate 11,674 downwards.
AGCCTGCGAATGTCTCATTGAATTCCCAGAATGTAAACAAGTTATTTACAAAGGTATAATTATATACTTAATAAAAACAGACCTCGTCAGTCGCATATCCAAGGTGTGTCACACCAAACACCCTCATTGCCCAATCAATTATAGCTCCAAGGTAAGCATCATCCACGAGAGGGTGTCAGGTAATAGTTATGTTCTCAAAGGCAAAACATCATCAATAATGTTTGGTTCTTTTGCTACGATGCATGCTTATGTGTTACATCTCTGTATTCTCATCACACCCAGATATCATGTTCATATTAAGTGATCAAAGAGAAAATTGTTTGCTTCATCTCCTTACGCCTGTCTGCGCTTATAAGATGTCAACCAATGTAAGATTGTTTTCTGCTTTTGTCACATATAATTGAGTACCTGGAATGAAATAATGGCATAGCAACAACTGCATGTTTTGAACTAAACGACCAAATATATTAATAATATGTACGGAATTATTTTGTGCTGTATCTATATTAATTCAACAAATAAATATACAGACTGGTCCATATTGTTGTTCCGAATAATTGTGAAGCTCCCTATGGAATTTTACCATTGCGAGACGTTGTTACGGCGTGGTTACTAAGGTGCTCTGGAGTGACCGACACGATTGTGGCAATGTAAAATTATGATATTTATTGCACATAACTGTAATGAATATCTAACAACGGTATCAGAAAATATAACAATTTAAGAGTTAACATATGGATCATTACATAAGGTGCTCGAAGTGACTCCTATTGACATCGGAGCAGAGTTGGAGTCTCATCTCAACATGCACTGTTGCAGACGCGCGCGCAGAGTTCCTTTCTTCTGATGGATCTCAGTGAACCCGTTGGTTATGAAGTCTCTAAGATCTTCAAGGGTTCGTGGACTCCTTGCAAAGGCAACATTTTTCACGTGGCCCCACAAGAAGAAATCCAATGGTGTGAGGTCTGGCGACCAAAATTGCCTTTGCAACTACGCCGTAGTAACGTCTCGCAATGGTTAAATTCCATAGGGAACTTCATCATTATTCGGAACGGTTCCATAACATAGCGAGTGAGTGAGTGACGGGGTTTTACGGCTCCACCATTTGGGTGATACGGGCGCCAGAACAGAAGGCCCGGGACCGGGGTTTCCCCCTACTCTTATCGATAAATTCCAGAGGTTCTTTATCCTGCATACCACTATAGACAGTAGTACACAGCGCCCGGCCTTGTTACGCAGTTGGGCAGCACTGCAGAGTCACCGAAGAATTACAATTATAACGGATTACAATTATAATTCACAATCATAACGCCCGTAGCCTGATCGGGTCTCGAGCCCGGGACCTCGACCCCCACGGTCGGCATAGGATTGCAGACAGCGGTTTAACCCACTGTGCTATTCGGTGCCTCTTCCATAACATAACACAATTGTGGCTAGCGCTGCGACTGCCCCCATGGCGATGGAAGCGGGACAATTCAAAATTCAAAATCCAGCAGTTCCTTGACCAGATCGGTCATTCACTTCTCCTCTGTGCGAACATATCTTTGATGTATGTCGGGACATCCGGGTCATCAAGTGCACTAAATACAAAGGTCATTAATGTATATCGAAATAAAGATAAAAATAAACTTCAGATTTCCACCAAAATTTCGCGAGTCGGGTAGAAAAACAGGTTTTTCGGCTTTCGTAGATGTCATTCAATGTTGAATCACACACTCACTGCTTGTATTGCAAGACTCTACAAGAACTGAAGCCACTCTGAAGTGTCCTTGGTTGATAAATTTAGCGAAATAGAAATGTATCTGATTCAACATTTGCTTGGAAATCTTTGACAACACACTGCCATGTTATGCATGATGTTTTTGATGACAAATAGAAAGAGGAAGGTTGTTATACTTCAAACACACCTCTCAGTAGTTATTGTGGGGAATCTCAAGACATCAATGACTTAAGGGGGTGTATATATATATAGCTGCATACAAAGGCCGAGGTGAATGAAATTAGACTGCACTCCCTGCAATATATTCATTTCAATCCCATTTATGATCGGTTGCTGCAACTTACTTTAAGATCACACTAAGAAGCTAGGAGCTGCATACGCTCATACGACAACGCTGGAACACTTCCCTTACAAGCAACACCAATTGGACTCCCTGAGACATACGCTGCGCTATCGCTTTCCACGCGAAGAAACGATCACCACAACTAAGGGTTGGTCAAAAATGGCAGAACAAGAACTACTTTACATTGAAAATCCTTCAAAACGATCCATCTCCCCTTTATTTTGCAGTAAATCGGTATTTTCTGTGGATGATCACGATTGATCCGACATATTCTCTACAGCTAACAGAGCGTTCAGCAATGTATGAAGCCCAAGTTGACCAAATCAACCGCTGCGGTAGTGGCGCTGCTGGTCGCTTTTATTCAACACAATAGGAGAGATAGGCTGTTACACCTCTTGGTCTCAAAATTCGTTGCCTTTATGAATTATGACACACACAAGTACAAAGAAAAATTTTGTCAAAGTTTGCACACAATGTAAGTTATAGTCCCTGAACATTACTTAGAGATTTTGCCTGATATAATAGAGGCTGTGTGCAAATGTATAGACAATTAGGCCTACATCACAGACAAGGGCTCTTTATGGGTGGTAGAAACTATTAATTCTATGTGCGCCCAGCTTTCTGCGTGCGGGAATGCAGTGTCTCCACAGTGTAGTTGGACGTTTTCCAGCTCAGCTACAGCACTGTTAAGAGCCCGGTTGCGCAGGCCCTGATGGTCGTAACAAAATGCTAAACATTACAGCTTTAGCACATCAATGACAACATTTTATTGCGTGTAATATGATTGACCCCAAGGAGCTTTAATAACCTTTTATACGAGCTGATTGACTGACCCCTATAATAAATACGAGCCGTACTTCAATGGACGTCATGATACATGCACTGCGTCAAAGGAATTAATAAACCATAAAATACCAAAACAATATAAAGCAAGCTCAGGAAACATTTTCTGCCAGTTCAAGACGAGCAGTCGACAATGCTTCATGCGGAGAAATCAAGGCTACTGAATGATGGTGTTGAGCCTGTTGATCGACAGAACGGCGTCATCAATCGATATACCCCTTCGGAAATGGTCAACAGGGAGTTGACGAGAAAGAAAGGAGTCACACTCTCATGGCAGGAGATTCACGTAAATGCCCCCGAAAGGAAATACGGCCTATTCGAGAAGAAAATCATCCCTGCTAGAAGAATCCTATCTGGGGGTGAGTGCTCGTACGTTGCGCATGCTCAAATCGGGTTTGTAAAATAATTATTACTTGTATTCTTGGTTGGAGTCAAGAAGCGTAGATATCATCAAATTAAGCTCCTTGGCTGGATCACTGTCGTATGGCTTTGATTCAGCTTAATTTTGGTGCCCAACTCTACTTTACTCATCGTGATGTGCTATTTCAGTGTCTGGCATAGCTGAACCGGGTTCTGTTACCGCTATCATGGGAGCCAGGTGGAAATGTTTTGTACTCGAGAATGTTGTGTTACGCGTCAATTTTCAGTGGTTCCGGTAAAACGACTCTGTTGAATGTTTTAACTGCACGGATCGGGTCGGATCTGCACACCGAGGGAAGAATCCTTCTGAACGGAGCACCAGCAGCTCAGCAGATGAGAAAATTGTCTGGGTACATTCAGCAGCAAGATTTATTTATGGGGACCTTGACCGTCCATGAACACCTCTGGTTCACTGTGAGTGTCCGCTTAGACCAAATCCTGTGTCTATAGTCCAAGTATATTCACAGGCGAAGCTACGCATGCCAAGAAGCATGAGTGACAACGAACGAGTAAAGCGAATTGAGGAGTCCATTCATGATGTGAGTTGCTTGTTCAGTTCGTTTATATAAAAATAATTGACATCGGTATAGCTGGGTCTTACGCGATCCCAACATACTCTGATCGGCATTCCTGGGTTGATTAAAGGAATATCGGGCGGCGAGAAAAAACGCCTTGCTCTGGCTGCCGAGGTAAGCTGTTCCAATATTTGCTGTCTTCTGTAATACTATAATATCCTCCCCCCACAAACCCCCACCCCCCCCCCAAAAAAAAAAAAAAATAATAAAATATGTATAAATAAAAATAGCTGCTCAACAACCCAATGGTATTGTTTGCGGATGAGCCTACTTCAGGATTGGATTCTTTCATGGCAGCAAGCGTGGTCGAGTGTCTCATTAATATCGCCAAGAAGGGGAAAACTGTGCTTTGCACCATCCACCAACCGGCATCGGACGTCTACGCCATGTTGCCCCAGTAAGTGACACACAACTGCTGAACATTAGTCGAAGCTGACTTCATCAGAATAATGCTGTTAGCCGAAGGAAGAACAGTGTACATGGGGCCGACTGCGCAACTGCCATCTTTCTTCGCAGAGTACGTTAACACCCATGCGTGACTCCAATCAATGATATTATTTCTTCGATAGAAATGGATTGCAGATTCCAAGCAGATACAATCCGGCTGATTTCTTCATTAGAACTCTAGCAATCGTTCCCGGGAAAGAAAGCGCGTGCCGATCAAGAATTATGGTAACGATATGTGAATGAATGGAAAAAAATGCGTAAGAGTTCTATTTACGTTTCAGAATTTGATTGAAGCATTCGAAGGTTCACAACAATCGCAGATGATTCGATTGCATCTGGAAAACTTGGCTAAACAAGATGACGACTTTATAATACAGGTTTGGAATATATAAAAGAACATATTAACGTTAACCAAAAACCTTTTTAGATGGATAAAATAAGCCACAGCCATGGAGCAGAGTGAGTATTCTATCAAACAAGCCTCGTGCAGTCTCATTATGTTGCTCAATGCAGAAGCGAGCAGCTTCAAGAGTGCAAACCATTGCTGAATTTGGAGGAAAATTATGAACAAATCAATGAGAATTCGATGGCTAGCTTCGCGACGCAATTTTCTTTGCTTTATTGGCGAGCGTGGAAATGTGTTTTACGAAATAAAAAACTTATTCCTGCGAGGATCATGCAAATTATTGTCAGTATCACATTTGCATTTTGAATTTTGAAAAAAAGGGTATCACGTATTTCAGATCAGTGGATTGATTATCAGTTTTGTGTACTACCAACTAACGTATGATCAGTCTGGAATCCGAAACTTTGCCGGGGCGATTCTCTTGTTGATCGTGCAAGTGTCATTCAACACATGCTTCACCATGGCTATGGTTAGTGTATAACATGCAAATTTATCGTTTACTCAACAAATCCAATTAATTTATGTATGGAAACAAAATATATTGTGTGTGATTTATCTAATAGAATTACTGAAACATCAAATTTTAACAGAAATTATGCAACAACAGTCACTGCTCAAGTGTAGAGTTCAGTGCATTACCACCTATTGCTATTTGATCTCATTACAGGGGTTCATCTCTGACAACCTCGTGTTTCTTAAGGAACATGGAGACGGAACATACAGTGTGCTACCTTATTACATGGCAAAGGTCCTCAGTGATGTGAGTAGCTATGGTAACATTCTGTAGCCATTTTCAATGAGTTTGCCAGCTTTACCATCTACATAATTATTTGATTTGTATTTGATGCCAAATTCTCAATTGTCGCCGCCCAGTTCATGGGTCATGAGAAGTAGCTACTCAGCTGATATACTAGCAAATCTAATGCTGTGGCCTGGTTAGAGATGCCTTGCTTTTGTAAACGAGAATACCGATCGAGAATTCGGGCATAAGTGTATAATCCGTGCATAATGAATGCGTATAAAGGAACACGCCCTTCTTAAGGTTGCAGTATAAAGACATTGTGTTAGATTCATTTTGCAATTTGTAATAATCTCGGTTATTGGACGCAATAATCACATGCGTGAAAATGTGAGGTAAAAAAAACATTCATCGCCTACATGCTGATAGGCATCTACTCGATTGTTGTCGGTTAAATTACTCGGAAGTCGAAGATTACTCTACGATGGCTAACATGGCTAAAAAAGATAACGAATTTATGAAAGAGATATGGAATATATTTTCTAAAACAATCTGAGTGTAACCATCTCCTTCCCATGTTTTATCTCTAAAACAAACAACATGTTGCGTGTTGTTCAAGTCTGAACTGTTCAGAATTGCAATTAAATATTTGTGTTGTTATCTTTCAGCTTCCTCCTATGATTGCAGGATGCTGTGTATACAGCACCATAACATATTGGGTTATAGGTAACGAAATGCAATGAATGGAAGTTAAGAGCTAACATGATTAGTATGTATGAATTTATTCACAGGTTTCTTTCCTGATGCTTACACCTTCATTCTCTTCACGCTGGGTGTCAATGCACTAATGTGTGCAATCATTGCAATAGGTTGGGTGATCACTGTGCATGCGTGGGAATCCTTTGATTGTTCATTTCAGGTCACATGTGTTCGGCCATCTTCCCGGACGCCCAAACCTGTCTAACCGTCTGCCCTATATTCCTGGGCACTTTCATTCTATTCGCTGGATACCTCGTTCAGGAAGAGTGAGTTGTTTGTGAGAAGCCAAGTGTTCTACGTTGATCTGTCTCCATGCAGGACGATTCTACCCGTTTTCTACCCTCTCATGTACATGTCTCCGTATCGGTATGCCTACGCCGCTTTAACGATTCTCCAGTGGAGAGACGTTCCTTTCATTTGTGAGTGAATTCGCCATGCCACAGTACCCACCCATTGCTTGTGTTGTATGCAGCTTGTACGGATGTGCGCTCCGGTAACGACACCGATATCTCAGGTTGTCTCCACAACGGCAACCAAGTCCTGGAGGAGGCTGGATACGATCCGGTGAGAGCGCTTTCCTCGCTCTTTTTGGATTCACATTGTCCCTCTTCTTCTTCATCGTGTACATTTCATTCCCTTAAATAAATTTACACGTACCTGTATGACCATATCTCAGTAGCCTGAGCTCCTTGATGAAGGCGTAGATCAGAGACCCATAAGCTGGTAACCTTATTATATATATACGTACCCGGTACGTACCATTGGTATAAGTATAATTTCCTGGACGGGTTTGAATCCAATTTTTGCGTGAAAAACTATGCATTTAAAAATTTAAATATTAGAAAATCGTGACTTCATAGAACTCCTTTTTGTTCATATGTGGAGATGAATAACTTAAATAATAGTTTCTTGGGGTAGCATGACGTTCTATTTTCATTATATTTTATACTGTTGTTTAACATTAAATAATCGGTATGCTTATAGTTAGTATGCTATAACAAGAACTCCTTGATTTTGTCTTTTCAGGACAGCTTGTCGTATTTATTTTGTTTTGTCGTCGGCTTCTTCTTTTTGTTCGAAGCCATTGGATGCTTAGCAATGTGGCGCCGCGTCTCCAAGAGGAAAAAGTGAGCGTCTGCCTCCGTGGGCCAGTTCATGGCGATTCTAATAGGGGCTGATGCATCGATTTATGAGCCATTAAATACCATGCGTCAATGAGTCTGGATATGCAATAAAGTTACAATAAAAGTTACTTTGCCCTTGCGTCTGTATTTTATTTATTTTCATAATTATATTGATCGATTATATTGATTATGACGCTTTTTTGGCACCAAAAAATATGTGAGAAATAAAAATACATTGATAATAATAATGAAGTTCGTTGCGTGAGGGTGCGGAAACGATACTAAAAAACAAAATAGTTCAGGTATATTTATATTGGACGTACAGTGGAAAAAAGAAGAGAGGAAATATGTTAAATACATGTTCAAAATTTAATTAAATGAATAAATGTAAAATCGTTTTTTTTTTTTTTTTTTCAATGAGAAAGCAAAACAAAATACAAATTTTACACATAGTACACAGACATAAAAAAAATAAAAATAAAAGAGAGAGAGAGAGAGAGAGAGAGAGAGAGAGAGAGAGAAAGAAGAGAGGAAATATATTAAATGCATGCTCAAAATTTAATTAAATGAATAAATGTAATTACGATGCAATCTGGTAATGCAATGCTACAATTGCCCCGAATTACTGAGGCTAATTGTTCCTCTTGAATATGCACAACATTTGAAGTTAATGTATTAATCAAAAATCAAAATTTTGTTTGAATCAACGTCCCCGTTGAGTCTTCACATGCAGGATTGTCCACGCCCACTTTGCTACTCAGTTTTTGGTTCTGAAAAGGCAAGGTAATAATGACAGCTCATTATGGAATCGACATAACTTACTTTTGCATCGTAGGCAAATATTTTTCCAGTAGTTGAGTCATTTCCGTCTTCGAAATTGATACCACATCGCAGGCAGTTTTTGATATTCTCAGGGCAATAGCAATAGCATTTGTCCACACAATTGTAGAACAACTTTCCGTCAGTTGGTGCTTTGCAAGTATTGTTCGTCAACACAGATACCAAATTGCCAATTAGTAGACATGTTCCAGTGGAGAACACAGCATACAACGCAAACGAAATGTCGTAGAAATTTTGAAAAACTCCACTGAAGCAAATAATATGTACAATATAGATTTGAGACTGACTGATGCCAGCGTTAATGTACTGGTTGGATAACGTACCCAGGGTGGTATGACGGATCTCGAGTTGGTACTGTGTGTGTCATGTTGCCCATGCGTAAGGGAAGAATAGGCGTTGGAGCCTTGTACATGAGACCTCCAATGCAAAGCCACAGAGACAACGTAAGGCTGATCAGCATGCCACTAAGGGCCCCCTTTGAATAGACAAGTGCAAATTTCAACCACCCAGCAGAATGAAATCTCACCGCTGAGTTGACCCACGGGAAGAAGAACCCCATGATGAAAACTCCGGCCACAGGTCCTCCAAAAATACTCCAAACCGATAACGCCATTTCAAGAAGTTTATCTCCCATGTATTCAGCAGCAAATGAGATTCCGATGGTAATTGTCCCGAAGATGAAAGCTATGGTCCAAACAAAACGCAAAAATTATAATATGTATTCAAAACAAGACATTTTAACGTATAAAAGGTCACAAGCACTCGAATTAAATGTATATGTATTCACTCTGTCACAAATTATTTACATCTCAATTACACTTCAATTCTTGGAGGGGGGAGGTAGGATGACCCACCGAAGCCAATGGTCAGTCGAGTGGCCAATTTCTCACTCAGTTTGCACTTGTACAATTTTAGATGTATGGGTTTTATGAAATCTTCGAGTGTTAGAGCTGCTAAAGAATTCACCGCCGATGAAACAGAACTGAGGATATAAGTTTGCATAGAGTTCAGTTACATAAGTAGAGCAGAAACTTTCAAAGTTTCATACCTAAGCGCCGCGGCAAATATCGCCGCAATGATCAATCCAGGCACACCAGCGTGGTCACCCAGAATGTCTATCAAAAACAAAGGAACAATCTGTAAAAAAATATATACAAGACTCAATGAGAGATGTGATCAAGGAAAATGTTCAATTAAGCTATTGATGGACATATTGACCAAGGAAACATGATTGTAATTGCAGCAATATTAGTTCATGATGCCAAATTATGTGCTTTAATTAAGGATTTTACAAAAGAATTGCGCAACCAAAGAGCATTTCTATTCAGAGGAACTTCGAACTTTCAGTGGTAATCCCAAAATCACTTGCCTCATTAATGAGTGCAACTTACTCATTGACTGCCATGAGCAAATTTAATATATTCACTACCAAACTTTGTTCCTCAGAATACCGAAGCGATGAAGTGCTGCCAACAAATGTATTTTGACAAAAAAAAAAACATACTAATACTCTGAAATATCATATTTCTTTCAAAGATTCAACAGCACACAGTTGACTGAATTCGTGAAAATATGAAAATTGATTAAATTCGTAATAATAATGAATGTATGCAATTAAATGTTTCAATGACCACAATGACCTTGACATTCACGGTACCTCCGCTAAAATCTGGATTTGATAAGAACTGCATGTATACTTGAAATATTTCCTGCAAATTTCAAATCTACAACTGGCATAATTGACTAAATATCAACGTTATAAAATGTCGTAATTATAATTATGCAAGATTACGCAAGAACAGAGCATCTGAGAGCATTAATAGTTTATGCATTGTTGTACATATCAATACACTGAATCTTTTGATATATGTTGCAAAACTCAATTAATTAATGAGCTACAAGCAATCCAATTTAAAACTTCAAAAAATCGCTGTGACCTTGACTTTTGACCACCTTTGACCTGCCAATTTCAATCAAAATCATACATTAACCTCACATTAAAAAAAAAAAAAAAAAAAAAAAAAAAACTAGCATAAGGAAAGTTTGTAATTGAGATTTTCCTTAATAATAAAAAGCATGTTCATGGATGTATGCCAGTTAGTATGGCCTGTGCGGGTCAATTTGGAAGTTCGATAGAATTGGGAAATTATATCTGTTTGACAATAAAACGGGGAACTAATTTTATGTACAGTTTCTAGAGAATTCTCGGTTTGTGTTTCCTGTTGAAATCTGCAGACGAATTTGGCAATCGACCTTTCACAGATATTTGCCAAACATGTGCAAGGTTTCAATTTTAATCTCACCCCTTATTATGTTTACGAAGTTTGTGTCATAACAACCGTCAATGTCGTCACTAACCTGGTCGCCTTTTGTCATGCGCCCCTGAATGAGAGGATCAAATTCGTAAAATGCGAATGCTATCCAGCCAAGGATGGCCACTGACACGATGAGGATGGAGGCCAAAAACATCATCAGGAAAACAGCTCTGAAATCATTTCTATGAATTGGACCATTTTCACTGATCTACTCACAGTTGCGCATCACGAACTTTGGAAACAGTCAAATACCTCTGGATCATCATCTGATTCGAGAAGAATATCCCGATGTAGTTTACCCATTGGCCAAAAAATGCACTCCACACTGTGTTTCGGATCCTGGGGTCCAAATTCCACCTATGAACAGGGACGACATTTCAACTGGTCGAAAGAAAAATACTATTTCCCACTCGAAAAAAGAGACCCTGAATCTTTGGCAGATAGACTGTACCAAAACCTCCAACTTTGTTTGAGCCGACACCAGCCAGGACGATCAGACCAATGATCATGATGATCATTTGTATGGTGTCGGTCCAGATCACAGCTTTAATACCGCCCTGTGTTCAAACAAGAAACTATATTATGCAATAGTAGAGAGCAAACTGTTGAGTATCACTGAGATCGATAAACGGTAGTAACTATTATACGTGAATAGAGCAACGATTGATAGGTTGTGAGTTCTCATACATGTATCAATAATGGTGGTCCGGACGTGTCGAACTGTAAGGGACTTCGCCATGATAACTATGCAGCGGCAGTTTCACTTTCTTGTGTTATAATTATCATTGGACGCCTGATGATGTTGCTGGGTTTGTGGACGAGTGGAAGCTGTTATGTTGGTTATATCAGTGAACTTTGTATCTTTGGTGTGAATGGACTGTTTGTAACAATAGGGGCCATTTGGTACTTTGTGAACTTTGTATCTTTGGTTGTATGCTCATGTATTCTTTAATCCAAAAGTGTAATACGTTACAAGAGTGTGTGGCCATACTAGACTTAAATATAAAGTAAGTTTTCGTTAAAGCCATGGGATCTTAACAGATGTTATAACAAAACTATGTTCATGGTAAATGTTTGTGTTTAGAGTCAAATTTGAAATATAATTAGGAGAGCTGTGTCTCCTTGAGTCAGAGCAATCGCTCG
>KB298496.1:267469-289963 GCA_000328365.1 Capitella teleta | reverse complement strand
ACCGCTTTTGCATCACGTGACACTCCACGTGTTTTTTGTTGTTATTTGGTGGCCTGATTTAAAGCTTTGTAATTGGCTTGTAGATCACTAACTAGGTCAAGAGTGCTATTAATAGAAAGAGGGAAAAATTCTCTTTCTTCTCGTTATAAACATGGCGTGGGTTACGACAAAAAATGGCTGGGAGAAGTGGTCGAAGATGGTCATTATTTTAGAACAATGAGGCGATTGTAATTAGACAAGTTCTTTTTAAATCAATTTTATTAATAGTTCTAGGTTGAAAATCATAATATAAAATGCACCATTCGAAAGTTCTAGAATTCTAGTTTCAAGAAACATCATAATCAAAAAATCGATAAAATTTGACCAACAGCGTGTTTTTCGCTGCTGGCGGCCTAAAGCGTTCAGCGACATCCGACTGGTTTCGTGATGAGGCGTCACATATGTGGATGAGGATGCATTCACAGGGACAAGAATTTCGATGATAAACATGAACAGCAATCAGCTAACTGCTGTCCCCGACCTCTCAGTGATCAAAGAAACTTTGGTTGAATTGTACATGAAACATAACAAGATCACGGATATCAATAACGTGATGCTTCTAACAAATTTGGAAATTTTATTAATTGGTGAAAATAGCATATCCAGCATGGACACGGATCTGTTGGCTGCATTGCCAAGTCTAAACACATTTGGCTTGTATGACAATCACGTTGTATCTCTTGACGTCTTTCTGACAGCCACTCAAAACAAGAGGATGACTATTTATATTGGGGGTAACCCTATAGTACAGAACTGCACATGCAATTTGAAAAACACACTGCAGCAATTGAACAAAAAACTTGACTTTATCGGAAGTTGTCAGGTCGGCACATTTACAATGAGTATTCAAGATTTGAGAGCTGAATCTATGTGTCTGGGTGAGTCGATCCTTGATGTTGTCGACCCATTTCTTCCCGGGTCTTCCTCTTCTACTTCTCCATTCGACGTTTTCTTCTTAACTATTGTGAGTAGCTGGTCGTGCTCGCCTGTGATGTTTTTGGTTGGCGTCTGCTGACGTCAACCTTTAATATCACTTCGGACACACTTCTTCGACTGTTACACCACAGCCGATACGAATTTACTGCGAATTGATGAGCACTGCATTTTTGGTAACATCCGGTTTTCATCATAACAATTCTCTCGGCTCTCTCACGATCAGGGTTTCTCTGTCACATATGCCGTTAGGTCACAAACTCACAATGTATTCCACCTGAGGTGACGTTGTGTTATTTAGAACATTCATTATCTGTGTTCAAAATCTGGCAAACATTGATCGTAAGAACTTCTTAATAACATTTGAATTTGCCTTTTATTCCTAATCAACCAGTTAAGATGTTTCACATAAAACGTTTGCTATTTGACTGAGCCCGGATGGCGTCATGGTAAAAAAAAATATTGTGACTAAAATGCGAAGCCATGCGAAGTGCGGATTCCGAGCGTAATTAAGAACTGACACTTTCCAGTACATCAGTGACTGGTGTGTGTTGTTGTTTGCGTGTTCCATATGATTCTCCAGTAACACACTATAGACATAACCATTTAATGTGTTAACATTTATCCACTGGATTACCTTGGAACTAGACTAGACGACAGACTTATCGGCAGAACTTCTTCAAATTTTAGTTGAACATCAATCTCAAAGCATATTGCATTTTTAATTACAAGTGCATGCAATGAATAAATCTCACCTACGTACAGAATTGTTTTTTTTTTTATGATTCAATTAACATTCTTTCGTTGTTCGTATTTCACACCAGAACTCAGGTGTATGGCGTATGGTAGAAGTAATGCCGTCTAAATATTCTCATAATTTAAAGCCAAATCTAACTGTTATACTAGGTCTATGGAGTAGCTCGTCTCACAGTCGCTCTATATAAAATAATAATAATAACAATAAAATTTATTTTTGTATAGCGTAAAATCCACAACAATAGTGCTCTAAAACGCTCGTGTTAGAGGGAAAGTGTGTAGGAGTAAAAACATTTGAAAGGGAACAAGATAAAACGAAATTCAGCGGGTTAAACATAACACTTGGTAAAAAGATAGGTTTTAAGCTGAGATTTAAAAACAGACAAAGATTGGGCGGATCGAAGTTTGAAAGGTAGTTGGTTCCATAAACAAGGGGCAACAATAGTGAAACTTGAGGAATACAATGTATGGGACCTAGTAAAAGGAACAGATAAAAGGTGTATGTATGGTAGATGACAGTTCAATCACCTTGCAGCCAGGTTTCATTGAAATATTATAATAATATTATGATAATATGTAATAGAAAACCTTTGAGTACATTAGCGCAGTGAATGGGGAAAAAGAGTCATTCAAGTGCAGAAGGTAAGAATAATCGATCGGCATCGATGCTTTCATGCTGCATGCGAGTTTTAGCCCAACCCCTTAAGTTGATTCTTCGATATATCTCATTAGACAAATTTCAACATTCATTAATGAATAATCCACCCTGTATCAATAACATATGAGTATAATCTTTTAGATTGTGACCGTCCTCCGGAACAAGTCATTATCAATGCATTCCTAGATATATAACATCCGCATAAATGAAGATCTGAGGGTATTGATTATTCCATTAGAATGGTCGTGATGAAAAGTTGAAAAAAAAAAAACAAAAACAAAAAACAAAAAACAAAAAACAAAACAAAACACACACACACAAAAAGAAAAAGAAAAAAATGATATCATTCTGCCTTGGCGTTCGCTCTCACACTTACACCAATAAAAGAAAGGTTAAACTAATCTGAAAGGAAAGCCTCCAAAACCTGTCTACATTGCTTAAATTATTTACTGAGCAGTCTTGGTCATAAAGGTAGTGCGCTCTTCTTGATAGGTTTATGGTCTTGGCAGTCAAGTGCCAAAAAAAAAAAAAAGAAAAAAAAAGAGAGAATCACTGTGTGTTTGACAACGGGTAAATGACGCATATCAATGATGTTTAAGCTGGCGATTGTGTTCGATGTAAATGAGACGCCAGTAGAACTGAGCTGTAACTGTGGGCAGGAAGGGGAAAAGGGGGAGGGTAGCTCTGATACTGGACGAAAGACGTGGTAGCGGTGCATCATGCATGTGATCTCACCATGCCTACATCGATAGTTACAAGCACTAGAAATCATGTATAATATATTGCCTCAACAGTCAGGGGAGGTTATGTTATCATGCGCGTTATCGCACGATTTAGAAACTTCATGCTTAGTCGAAAACTATTTGCAACACGTACTCCATCTATCTAATGTTTCAATTTTGTTATCGTGTTTCTCCTTCTCGTTTCTTTAACTAGTTGCTTTCCTCACTACATTTCTTCCATATAATTTCTGAACCTAGACTTCGACAGACTTCTTGTTAATACAGTCAACCTCATTTTAACATCAATTGCTAAAAGGAAGGCTTTAACGTCAATTGCAATAACAGGGTTCTACATGTAGTATAATTCCTCTTGGTCGGTGACCAAGCTATGTTTTGTGTAATTTTTTTTCTTCTTTTCTTCTTTTTTTTCACTGCTGACCACTTCTTCAGATTGATTGACAATTGCTATTTATGCTGCTTGATATGCCGGGCGGTTGGGAAACGTGATAGCCTATGATTTTAGTGTTGCGTCTTGTGTTTTGAAAACCATTAACAACCACTATTGGTTGCACGCAATGGTATTCATAACGTTTTAAAACCTTCATTTATTTGTTTTACTTTTTTTTTCACCTTTAACAAATAAAATGAGAATTATAAAATGAAAATTAATGTTATTCAAATCACAATTAGATTATTGGAAAATCTATAGTTATCATACAATACTCAAACGAGACACGAACCGATAATCATATGCATGCATGTGTTGTATCAAGTTAGCTATCGTATAATCAACTCGATTACCTTTGGATTGGTGGTAGAAAGCCCAGATGTATACCTTTTTCTGGTACTTACATATACAGAAATAGAGTTCTATAATTATTATTATTACATTATAATAACAAAACACAATTAAATTGATATAAACGTCAGTTATTTGACCATGTAAAAATGAAGCTGTAGCGTCTCTCATATCAGCTCATCTCATCTCATCTCTGAATTCTCAACTGTCATTTACTCTCTGTCGATAACTCAATATCAGTATGAATTATATAGTGTTCAGCTCGACACTTGTCTCCATGTCTCCATTCTACAACGCAATAAAGCATTCGGCTGGTCCTTTTATTGCCCCTGCTCTCATGGATCCTATAGTTGGATCCTTCGTTTTGACTTTTTATCAATTATAGATATATTAATTTCCAAGAGTACAGCCATGGATTTATTCAGCATGAAATCACTGACCCAACATCTTTCTTGCAGGCAACTCTACCCTGTCATTGGAATTGATCGGCATGAAAAGTATACACATGTGGAGAATTTAGTTTTTATGGGCATTTACCCCCATAAAAAAGACTTGATTGACATGTAATTATAACCAACAAAATCAAAGGAAAGAGTTGGAAAAAAGTATACATAATGCATTAACTATAGTCAGTACATGACACAGCTGTCGTATTATACAGGAAAACGCATTGTGCATAGACAACGCACAGGCCATCAAATCAAACCGTTCTCACTTCATCCTCCGCCGGGCACACTCAATAATTTATATGAGGCATTGTGTGCAGGATAGCGGCATTTTCATGCTCAAGTTATACCCTTTTAAAATATTTAAAGAAGAGTCACTCTATGGCAGTGACTGGGTAAGTGTCGAATCGACCAACACGATCGTCCCTTCAGTAAGGCGTTTCAATGTAATTTCTTCAGGTTAAAAATTGTTTGAATTGTAAATTAGATTCACGAGTATTCTAGCTATGATTTAGATATAAACTTATTTTCAGTTACATAACGTTCAGCTGGTCGTATTCGGAAAATACTGTGAATTCATTTTCATTCGCCTTGTGCGCCATCTTGGGAATTCCGAGTGACGTCTTGTGAAATCGAGTGAAATGAATGTACCAAAATAGGGGTGATTTTTAATCGGTGTGTACCCATTCTTCTATTCAGTAGCGCCGGAGACCAGTGAAATGCACTGCATGCATTACTGACCGAAATAGTTTATACGAGGGCTGTTCAAAAAGTTCTCGACCTAATATACCACGCACAGTACTAGAGACGTGAAATTATAGATAGAGCAACTATTCATAAGATCACACGTAGCTTTATTATTTCCCTGACATATCTAGCGCACTTCTACCGATATCACTGTCAAAGCATCATTTCGGGTGCCAAAAGGCACCATTTTAATGAATTTATAATATTTAGATTCCTAACATGATACTACAATATCTCACTAAAGGAATGAACGATGCTCTTTTGGGGAAATAAAATATTGAGCCCGAATCATCTTGCTACGTAAAGTTTTGCCGGGACGTAAACACACCACAAAGGGATTGTGGGAAACGTGTTTATGGGACCGTTATGACTACTTTGCATGCATTGATTTTAATAGAATTTGGCACAAACACGCAAATTAACACGAAAATGGGTTTGTCAGTACTAGGGCTCTCTTCTGGGCTTCATTTGACTATTTTATAATAATTCCATCAAAATGTTATGAACACATTATTTTTTCGTTGCTTTGACAGGTTTATGAGAAAAATATCGGAGATATCCATAAATAATTAATAATCTAAACTTGACTTTGAATTAGCGCATAAATCAAGATGAAATGATGGCCCTTGCATTACTCAAATTGGTGCCAGAGTTGATCACTTGACTTTCTGGGAAAGTCACATCTGTGATAAAACGTTCCATGTTTGGCCGAGAACTTTTTGAACAACCCTTGTATTTGGTCACATAGGGTAGAATTATTCTACTAGGCTCCAATTTATGCTCTATTGACATGTACATGCCGTTACCAGCCCTTCTCAGTCCTATGACGCGAAATCAGCCAAAGTTCAATCAGACAATACATTGTTCGTTGAAAAATTATCGTTCCCATGAATTCCGACGCTTCGTTGCCATGGCGACGGCCGAGTTTGCGTTGAGCCAAGTGTCTTAAATGCACTGTTACCGTTTATAAAATTGCTCAGAAAAGTCATATTTGTCATCCGAATTTGACCAATCCGAGTGGAGTTTTGAAATTATAATCGAATTTGGCTTCAGGTACTGTCGGCGACTACAACTTGTTTTCATTTTGTCTTAAGTTACTCGATCTTTCGCATAGGGCTTAATTAGCTAATCGACACGAGGACTATGTAGAAGGAATCTATGCTGGACTGAGTCCCTGATCGGGGAGTAACCCCACACCAGACATGCTTTGTGTAGCCAACGACCGCGCATAATATAACAACATATTGGCTTTGACGAATGCTGTCGCTATAAGTGAAGTTTGACTGAAATTTACCTCTGCTCCCATAGCCGACATAGCGGAATGAAGGCATGCGGACTGGTTGGTGGCGTCACTCGTATCAGCTGAACTCAATCGGTGTGTAGATCCGTGTCACGTTATGAAGCAGCCAGGAGTCCCTTATGATGGAAGTGTCGACTGTACGTTCGTGTAAAGCACTCATCGATCGTCGTCCCGGAGTGGATGTTTAGACTCAACGAGTGCATGCTTCTAGTTATCTATATTCCTGTAAAGAGTCTGTATGCATTGATCGGAATCTACCAAACAATAGGTCTTTTGTTACATCCGAACCCCCTTGGTTACTCCTTCTTTCATAAATTAGTATCGAATCGATTCTATGAAAAGAATTGTTTAATTATCAATGAGGATCAAGCAAGGGAGTCGTGAATCTAATCGATGTGTGCATCACTTGTAAATAATTTGTTAATGTTGCATCCTCATGGGAGTTTGCTATCCCATTATTATTTTGTCATCGAGATGTGCAATTATATTCGTTTATTTTGTCTGTTGTTGCTTCCACGTTCAACACCTGCTCGCTGGTGCATGATTAATCCTTCCCGCTTCAGTTAACTTTGACTGGATGTCCATTGTCCGTAAGGCATAATACAAAAATAAAACTGTAATTCGGTTTAAGAGACAATGGACTTATCCGTTTGCACGAAAGAAGGGGTGAGGGTAGGGAGGACAGTTAAAGCCCCTATAAGCACACATGAGCGATCATACAAGCTCCTCTATCGATCTGCTGTGAGTTTGTGACAGATAAAAGAAAACTGGATACTCCTGTCTTTCTACGAGTAAATGAAAGTTCATCCGCCCAATATTTATGTAGGCCTATGCTATGGAAATTGACCTACCTATATGTTTCAAAGCGGTGAATTTAGGCCATCCCCGCACCTCATGGGATAAATGGAAGGAGCAGTTGCAGTGTAATTTCATCCATATGCTCATCGAACAAACTAACTACCACATAATGGCATTCTGTGGCCAGGCCATGGAGTCACATGAAACGTCTGTCGTCTAAACTACGAGCTATACTTATATAGGAATTAACACTTATGTCAGAGCTCTCTGAACGACACACGCAGTTATGTTTAATTTGTCTGGGTTTCTAAAGATCCATTATTTATTATCCTATACGATCCATCCATTTCTAGTGGCTTTAATTTGTTTGGGGTTTCTGGTCCAATTATCTATTGTTATCTATTGTTATCTATTGTTATCTATTGTTATCTATTGTTATCTCTTGTTGTCTATTGTTATCTCTTGTTATCTCTTGTTATCTATTGTTATCTATTGTTATATATTGTTATCTATTGTTATCTATTGTTATATATTGTTATCTATTGTTATCTATTGTTATCTATTGTTATCTCTTGTTATATAGTGTTATCTATTGTTATCTATTGTTATCTATTGTTAGATCGAGAACTGTTCAAACAAACTTCGTAGTTAGGAGAATGGCAACTGCAGTTCCCTAGCCGGTGATTAAACCGATCTGTGATGTGAGGTTTATTATGCTTAATTATACAACTCAGAGAGTTTGCCAGCCAATTAGATAATCTTTTTTTGTTTTTATTAATTTCTTTTGAAGCGCAAAAAGTACATACAATGTTTCGATGCGATGCAAATGACAGGGTTGCCATGGCAATGGTTGGTTCGTGTAGGAAGACACGCGATGACCTCTTTTCATGAGCGATGTCTGATCTTGTACACTAAAAGGGATAATATCTCGTCTCCATATCCATGGTACAATTACGTTCGTGTAGTTTTCTGTGTGTATACCCATTACTTTACTGGAGTAGGATGATAAAAAATAAATCGTTCGAACGTATGCGGATAATCGATTCTCAGATTGGACAGGAGGCTAAGCAATTGGTTGCCCACGAGTGATGATGCATGTGGGCACATTGATGGAACTCACAACTGTGAGTTATTCTTAAGCGAGCAGCGTGACGGACCAACACGTGACTCGTGCCCGTGACATCGATAGGCGTGTTGCTTTTGGCCGTCATAAAAGGAGAGAATCTATACGACACATTCGGCGATCATGGAGTTCTTATTAGTGCTTTGTTTCCTCCTCGGAGCTAATTCATACACTTTCGTGGAATATGAAATGGGTTTGACGGAGTTTCCCCCTGTGCCAAGCAACTCTCTGAAAGTGAACGTTTCCATGAATGCAATCACTTACCTTGGACCAAACATCATGTTCAACTGTGCACATCTGTCGGAATTTGTGGCTAAAAATAACCTCATCCACGACGTCGATCCTTTGGCATTCAACGGCACCGTGATAAGTGCACTTTACATGACTAATAACAAATTGACTACCGTACCTACACTGCGCGTCATAGCGGACACCCTTGAATTCCTTGGTCTCATAGGGAATCAAATCGACGATCTGACTGCTTTGAGGGATCTAACGAAGCTGGTAAAAGTATTCCTAGGAAGAAATATGGTTTCTACCGTCGATCCAAATGTGTTTGATAAACTCATACATTTGGAAAATATATATCTCACAATGAACCGTATAACCACACTCAATTGGGCCACATCGCTTACGCCACCTGTAACTTTCAATTTTAATTTGAAAGGTAATCCAGTGCTAGAATACTGCACATGTTATCTGCTTCATATCCTTCAAAGCCTCCACTCAAAGGTGAACATTGTTGGCACTTGTATGAATCCATCCGGAAACGAGATATCAACGGGGGATTTTGTTGCCGCTGCCGTCTGTTCAGGTGAAATATGTAAAATAATTTTACAAGAAAGCAATTTATCGGCTGAAAATTAGACTGCTAAATATACATATCTTGTTTGCAATGGTGATTATTATCGCAAGACAAATTTATGATGATGGTGTTGTGACTCCATCTTTGCATTAATATCCAGCCACAGAATACTCCCAAAAAGATCCAGAGTAATAAGGACGACGTCTGCTTACGTCATAGCAACTTTAATGTTACCTTGAGAGTGAATAGCAGCAATGAATGAACACAGGGAAATCCCTGGGTCGGTTGGTGTAGTCTGTATTAGGTACTTGGAGACTGGTAGTGGGGTTGGAACTGTCTGTTTGTATATGTCGGGTTTGTGGATAAAGGGAAGCCGTCAGTTTAGCATGTAAAGCGTGGATCCACATGTATAGTTGGAGGGCCTTCCGTTGATGATTATCAGTCTGTTATCGGTGTGAGCTTTGTATATTTGGTGGGAATGGACTGTTTGCACCAAACAGGGTTATTTGATACTTGTCAGCCATCAGAGATGGATATATATATTCGTGTATTCTTTACCCGAAAAGTGTAATACATTGTCTGCAGAGCCATTTTGGACTTGAATATCGTGTAATAATTCCCCCTTGTGACCTTAACAGATGGACCAGCGTCATATTTGCCCGAATTCTCGATTGTAGCCACAGATCTACAGCTTGACCATATCAAAGAGATCGGCGGCAGTGGATGGTGACGAGCTAAAGCTCGCGATGATCGGTATTCTGACTATTATCGCTTGCAAAAACAAGGCAGCTTTAACCAGGCTATAGCCGGACTGTATAGGTCGCTGGTAAAGAAGGCAAAAAGCATGGCGAAGGCATTGAATTTGCTGAACGATATGGACATTGAAGCTCAACTTGTGCCTATAGCACACCCGGCATGGTTCAGTGGTAATTTTGCAAAAGCAAATACGGATTCGACCAAGCTATAGCCACCTTTCAGTGCAGTTGGTTCAACCAGGGGGTATACTGCCTATGAGCAGTAGCTTGGTGGTTACAATCGAGAATTCGACCAACTATGTCACATTACGAAGCTTTAATGCCGAAAATTGAAAATTTTCAAGCATCGTTGCATTTGGTCAAATAAGCTTTCAAAAAGCTTCTTCGATTAGGTATGTGAAGTTCAATACACAATTATTAACCATACCTAAGCTGACGCTCTCTCAGTAAGCTCTCGTATTTACAATTTTCGAAGCTTAGACCATCATGTTTGTCTTCGAAATTTGGCATCGTTCCTTTGAGAGACGATCATAAATAATGACACATAATTCGTGCTTGCAATGATCACGTGCTGTAACGTCACTACCACATTCTCACATGCAAATGCGCTTTAATTATCAGATGATTGGCTTACTTCAAATATTTGTGGAACCATTTTGAATCAATATCCATCCCTTACATCTTTACCTGTTCCATTATGGCCATCCAGTTTTGATTAGGAACTCGCTATTTACCTCCTTTGGAAACCTCCTTTGGAAGCCTCTCTTGGAAGCCTCTCTTGGAAGCCTCCCTTGGAAGCCTCCCTTGGAAGCCTCCCTTGGAAGCCTCCCTTGTAAGCTCTTTCCATAGCTTCGCCATTATTTTCTTGTGGCTATAAATACATTTTTTTTCAGGTACACTTTCAAAATACGGGAGTGTAATTTTCTGACAATCACATATGTTCTATCCCTATCATCTATATCGACCCTCAAATAATTTATGCGCCTTTCTGCGGCCCTGATCTGGGTAATCTTGTGTCCTACCTAACCTCGACGGGGCTTAGAGTAATGATCAATGTAAAACATGACAATGATGTGAACCGAGTTATTTTGACTGTATTGCCAGATTTACCGGTGAATCGCTTGGACGTACGGCTGATCATCAATTGGTTTTAGTTGTAGTGAATTTATTGAATTACATTGGTCTTGTTCCCCCTATATATACCATTTGGGCCGGTAAATGTTGGTGAATGACAAGCATATAGAGAGAAAATATTGATCTCTGTTTCTAACTACTGAGAATCCTGCATACGACTTTCAGAGGTAAGAACTGTTTAACATGGCATATTCAGAGTTAACAATCGATTTTAAGAGTTGGCAACCAATTCTAAAAATTTACACTTAAGATTAGTCTAAGGAATACATTATCAGTCTTGAGCCTGAGCATGAGAATCTTTGTGAATACCGCCCCAGATAACTTCAAGAAGATACGATTTTCGTTCCCAGACATAATGATAAGAAAGGCGATGCATCCAGATCAGATTGCTGCATGAAGCCGATCTTTTTTTTTTCTTCTTTTTTTTTTTCTGAAGGAGCTGCATCCCGATTGTTATATCGTGTTTGAGTGGACTGCTTTTGTTCGATTCAATATGACTCCTCGTTAGGAGGGATGGTCGACCCTGTCGAAGGACTTCGATCTTGATTCTGGCTGCTCTCCTAGCAAGTCTTTGAGCAAGCTTCACCTTCACAAAGTTCATCCCTTTTCAGTGTCTATAATGGTACGGTGTTCTTTATACTCCTTTGATAAGTCAGTTTTTCAGCATAAAAAACGTCGGTTTAGAGGTTTCGCCCTTTTTTTCTGCAAATGGCTTAATCAGGCATAGAAGCAGCACTTAAATGCTTGTTTTCAGCTCTTAATCCAACTATAAATAAATAATCGGAATATTTCGATTTCTCTTGTAGTGTATCTTCCTCGAGGCAACGTTTTGAGGGCATTGATTTCTAAACAATGTTGGCCTACAACTATTATCTTTTGCTTTTCGCACTTATTTTGTTTCATTATGATTTGCCTGACCTCTAAGCCTTGCTATTACTGCATTTTATTGAGATTGCACCGTTTAACACCCTCAATAGTACGAGGGCTGATACACAATATATATCATTGTTGTCTTTTCGTTTCCGCTATATTATGTTGTGGCGCATGTATCACCCAGGCTGGTTTAAATGAGCCGTAATATTCATTCAGTCTGCCTTAACCCTGGCCTCACAACAGTATATTTCCTTATAAGCAACATGTGATCACATTCAGGCAAACACCTTTTCTTTTTATTTTTCGATGCATATCATCTTTATGGTTAGCTATGATCTACATTATACGGTTATTGTCAATCGTCTTCCCTATATTGAAGTTCACACTTCATCATTTATATGCATTAAAACTTCATACTGTCATTAATATCACACCACTTGAAATGAAATGAAATACTAATGTCCCAAGGACACGTAACCGGATGTTTTGAATATGTATATCCTCTGTAACGATGGGAACCGGCATCTTCCTATTAGTTAATGACGAAATATAGCACCTTGGAAATGGTAACGCAGAAATCATAGTGAAAAAGCTGAAGAGAGAAAGCTGTCAGAGGTTTGAAATTGAAATGAGCCGCAGAAATAATCAAATAAATTACTGTCTGTAGCTTATTGTGATTAAGAGTTAGTGATGGTGGCATTGCGTGGGTGTCCTCCGCCACTGAGTCTAGGGTCGGGAGGGGCTACTGGGAAAATTTAGCTGCTGCTGGGGGGGGGCTGGTGCGCGCTGTCTTTTTGCAGATCTTTGAGTTCACTCCCAATATGGTCAGCTCACTGTGCTAGAATTAAGACCTCCTCGTGATCTGTTCTCAGAATATTGCATCACATAATCAGTGCACCTTTCCGACTTATTGGTATCTGAGCAAATCACCTATTCATGTCAAGGTTCATTTCACATTATTATTCTGTTGTGAAGCGCAGTTGATTGCTGAATAAATTATTCGATTTATACAATAAAGGGGTTCCATTGCGCTTACATTCATTATAACCATGAGCAGTTATATACATGCATTACTTTTGCTGTTTGATGTTATTTCAATACTACATATATACCTCATGCTTTTGTCGAATGTGACGTGTTAAACTCGAATGGTATTCTCCATGTTAAAATGACCTAACCTGGCTCATTGATAATTCTTCAAGGTCACATCTCAAACCGTGTGGCTATATAGTGATCATTATCTCACACCCACTGTTTATCTATCAGAATGAACAACATTTCATACAAATCCCCTTTGTTGTATACACCGGCCAACGGTTTAATAACTGCGTCACAAATTATGTCCAGGGATTAACATAAATAATCCGATCATGAGACTAAAAGAGCGTGAATTCGTGAAATTGTACAACTCCATTTTCCAATGTATGTTTTATGGATATACTTGTGTTCACCTGGATTAGTATTGTTTATTGTTGCTCTGAGCCCTTCCGGGTTGGGTAGGCAAAGCGGAGTTACCCCCATGTAGTTTGATGTAAGATCCTAAACAAGAATGGATCACTACATTTTGCCAACCCAGGAAAATGCGGAGCTGAGGATTTAAATAATGAGCCTCTAAGTACAGGCCACCTTCTTGACTCACTTGTCACTTGTGTGGTGAATAGCTTCTGTGTCTAGTGCACTTGGCTGTCACGCGCGCACGATATAAACCATTCGACGTGAAGGGGCGCCTTGGTTTTCCCAAACTGCTCTTTCGAAGTGAAGAGAGGCAACATGAACAGCGGCATCTATTGTATGCTATGGATAGTCACCTGGTTGCCTGGGCAACTAACTCAGAACATTGCTGACTCATCAAACCAAGGATTAAAACAAATTCCGGAATCAAACTTTGCTGTAAATGTCACAAAGATTACTCTTGCATCCAACCAACTATCTGTCATCGTCGATGGAGCTTTCAGCAAGTATAATCATTTGGATAATGTTGATTTGAGTGATAACACGATCACGGAGATAGGAGCACTGGCATTTAATAACACGATACTCAAAATCCTTAAGCTGAGTAAAAATCTACTCTCTTCATTACCAAATCTAGTCTGCGTCAAAGACACTCTTCAAATATTATCAGTTTGGCAGAATAATATATCAACCATTGACACCATTTCCAGTCTCGTCAATCTCGTTAAACTGAACTTGAATAGTAACTCGCTAACTTACATCAAATCAGAACTGTTCCACAATTTGTCCTCGTTGGAAACTTTGCTCTTACGGAACAATAAGTTGACAACTATTGGGAATCTGGGCCAACCAAGTCGAACTTTAACAACGGTTGATTTCGAACACATGGATTTTACTTGTGATCGTGAACTTTGTTGGATGCTGGCTTTGAATTATTCTGCAATCGTTGGAACTTGTAATTCCCCTGCTGAATACAATGGAACCGACATCAATGTGGCTGTCTATCTCATGGATTGTTATGGTCAGATTTGTAAGTCATTATCATCATTTGTAAATGCTGCCCATAAATCACGAATATTTAGTTCATTGATTATGAGTTCCCAATTTCACGTCCCGACTTAAGAGACTTAACGTTGGTATGCTGGTTTGTAGATATCATGCCAACAGATGAAGTAGATACTATATTTTGCGTTATCAAGTACTGGTAAAATTATTGCATAATACATGCATAACATTATAAGCATGGAATGGTAAAGTTAGTAAGTTTTGTACGAAATCAATCCCAGGTGCTTAACCCTGATAATCGCTAAATACGGCAGTTTGTAACTATGAGCTGTGGAACATATAATAGCAGGTTGCATCAATCTAAACAGCGTACGAGAAAAGCCTATAAAACCGAAGAGTAAGGGGTTCGATTCCCGTGGGTGTCTACATTTCATTTTCATTTCATTTTATTTCATTTTATTTATTACATTTAAAACGCATTTTCAGCAATATCAAAGAACATTCAAATGCGCTGTACAAACAGAGGTAAAAAGGAAAATCATTAAATACTAGAAAATGCAATGTTAAAATAGTAAGTCTTAAAGTGTCTATGACACTTCAAAATATGTTTTTATATTGCATATTAAATGCATTTATCAATAACATTGAAAATTTTAATTGTTATTGCAATAAATAAAACCATGGTCCGTCCTCTATAAATACCATTTACACCCCCGCAAAGTGTGGGATATTGAGGGCGCGAAAAAAAAAAAAAACGATTTTCGAAATCCCGCTTCACCTCTGGCTTGACGAGGTGTCTTGTGACGTCACGATGACCTTGCCCTTTCTCGTTGCTGAGGACGCCGTTTTGAGCTGTCAGCACTCATTACCCTGGTGAAATCGTCTCTGTCTATCCAGATAACTTACGTTTTTGCTATATTCTATTTTTATTGCGTTGATTGCTCTGTTTCGAGTCAATCAAGTGGAGATGCCATATCTGTGTTGTGAGTTTCTGCCGAGGGCGTTCGACCGACAACAGCAACGTCGAACTGCATAAGTTCCCTCCTCCTTCCAACCCATGTCACTCACAATGGCTGGCTTTTGTGCGCCACACCGGCCTAGATTTTGATGAATCACCCTATACTTCCAAAAGGATTTGCTCAGCTCATTTCAGTGAGGAATGTTTCGAGCCGGCGCCCCTTCAGCAAGCCAAATTTTTGTACTTATGTGAATTACTAACTCATTAATTTGCATTTGGGGCAAACTGCCATATTGGGTCCGATATGAGACGTACGCCACCTCTAGTACGTGCAGTTTCAAGCACAAGTCGGTGAACATGGGTCGGGCTGCATATCCTTCAATTTGTTAACCACATGCTCATGTTCCTGACAACAGTGGGATTCTGCTGACAGCCCCATTGGCCTCCATTGACCACATTTGCACCTGTCAATGTGAAAAACATGATTAATTGAAGGAAGTAGCTGAATCTGCTGTCACTCTACAGTGTAAATAATTCTCAGTAGTAAACAAGCATAAAAAATATTAAAAGAGGCCTTCTGTATATAGATATGGCAGATGTACAGACGTGCAACAGATATAAATTAAATAAACGATTGTATATTATTCATTTATACTGAGACTGTGAAATTTGTACACGTATTAGTACTAACCATTCACTATTTGCTAGTCGCCATTCGTCTGGATCGGCGACTTCTCGGTCAGCCACTTGCTCAATGTCCTCACTTGTTGGCTCAAACAAATACGGAGCGGCTCCATATCCACTACATGTCATATTATGTTCCTCGGTGTCCTCTTCTTCGATACGCGCATCATTTTCATCTAAGCCTTCCATACAGAAGAATTTTTGAAGACGATAAAAGATGTTCGGAGCCTTTCTGCTTTTGGCGCGAATCACTATGCATAGCGCGCTCAGTTTTGGGGGTTGTAGATAGTATTAGACGGTATTTTGCTGCCTGCTGATTGGTCGATTAATTAGAGCGGAAGTTGTTCTAAACATGGCGAATGTTATTTATTTGTTTTGATTTTTAGTTTTCAGGTAATCGGAAATTTCGTCGTCTCTCCATGTTAATTTCCTATACCTTGGTGTTTTGTGACGTCACAACGTAGATCCGGAGGATCTCGCGTTTCAATTCTCGGGAGCGAGGGGGCCTGTTTTTTTTTTTTTCGGAAAAAGCGTTCTAAAAGTGTTAAAAGTCGCACTACATTGAACTTTGACCCATATAAGGGCATAATGAAACCTCCGTGAATCGATTTATGTAATCTAAGGGCTGAAGTGTCATATACACTTCAAGTTGGGCTTTAAAAGCATCATCTACATGAGAACGTAAAGTGTTTTAGTCAGGACGTAAGATGGGGACAAAAGAAATGATTATACATTTCTAATTTATGGGCAAGACTTTGAGCACTTCGATGGATATTGCGCTATAAAAATAAATTATTAATTTTATTATTTTACATGCTACAGAAGCAAAGAGACTTTAATTGTGATTGGTCGTTAGAGGCTAATGTTATGAACTGCGAACGGGAAAAACAATGTGGCCAGGAAGATAGCACGGCTCGCACATTGCATGTATACCAGAATTTTTCTTTTGCAATTTACTGCCAATGGCAAAGGATACGAAAGTTATATTGTTAACAATTTATGTACTATTTTCCAGAACTGAATAGTGTAGATAATAATGTATTTCCTAAACGTGCTCAAACAGCTTGGATTTTCTCCAATCTGTCGTTCCACGCGAGCCCTTTATGCCCTCCGCTGGTATCAATATTTTCATTGTTGTTTTATCACTTTCCATTGTTTCCGTGGTTTTTCTTTTATTTCTATGAATTAGGCTCAATTAATCGGAAGTTACGACTCAGATTTCCACGTTTTGACGATTTGAGGTGGCAATTGGCTGTGATTGATGAATTTGCAGAATGGGTCATGGTATAGACAATGTAGATCAGATTACATGGGCGTGAAATTGGCACCCATGGATATATACATGCGTCAATTCTTTAATACATATATATATATATATATATATATATACCATTTATTGCGTAAATTCTTGATTTACAATAATTTTAATAAAAATAAAATGAAAATGAAGTGTGAAAGGAAGAAGAAAGTGAAACAAAGTGAGACAAAAGGGAAAGGAGAAAAAAAAAAAAAAAAAAAAAAAAAAGTCACAAATAGTCATTGCTACAACACATGTGTTTGAGAAGATCGGTAGCTTCTGTTGGGTTTATTGGCGATATCGAGCTACCTTCTCTAATTTTCATTAATTCTATAACTGAGCTGGCACAGCAGAGACTCTCCTGATCTGTGGTCGCCTCACAAAATTCAGACAATCTTTTTCGTATCGAGTGATTATCGATCAGATTGTTTAACTGGTCATAATTAATATTTACAAACGACATGAGTTGCCTTAAGTTGCAAGCAACACTAGACGAGCTAAAGGGGAGCAGGCGTGTGCACAAGCTGACTATGTGGTTCGTACTTGTGGTACATCCGACATAAAAAGATTGGAAGCGGAAAAACAATTGGTGCCTTGGTTCTGGTTTCAGTACTATCAGATGAAGAATCTTGGAACGGGTCCGATAGGATAGGTCCAACAAGCGTCGTACACATTTACGCCAACAAACAACGAAGCCATTGATAGTCCTAGGGGAGAAATCCCAGAAAGAGCAACCGTAATAACTTGTACAGTACGAGTTAAAGAGCAGCAGTATTGTGTCAAGATGAACGAAATTGAAGTTGGAGCATAACATATTCACACGAACAACCAAATCTCTGCAGGCGTTTTCCATGTTCAGAGAGGCACTTTTATCGCCAATCACGTGACCTAAATGCAATGCATCAGCGACATAATCAATTGGAGAGCCATTCAGGGTCAGTTTTCGCATTGAGCGAACGGCATTGGGGGGAGCATTGAATACAATAGCTTTACTCTTAGACGAGTTAAACTGGACGAAGAATTCTCTGGAGAAATCTTCACAGACATTGAGCATTTTCTATGCTGTAATAAGACTTGGCGCCAAAAGAGCTACGTCATCAGCATATCCGATCGCACCAGCGAAGGTGGAACCAATGTAACAGCCGATGCCCGATCGCCGCAATCGCTCGAGGAGGGTTTCGATATATACGCAAAAGAGCATGGGTGAAAGCACGCCTCCTTGCTTTACACCGTTTGTTACAGGAAACGAATCTGACGTCACACTCTGCCATCGGACAACAAGCGACTGATTGACATACATACAAAGTAATAATTTAGCGGTTGCATTACACATGCTCCGATCCACAAGAAGACGAAACAATTTCGTGTAGTGAACCCTGTCAAACGCTTTCGTCGCATCTAACATAGTAACATAGACAGATGAGCCACCTCGCATATAAAAATCGACCACTTCATTCAAAACGAACGTGCATTGCGTCGTACTGTGAGTGCGTTTAAACCCAAACTGAAGATCACACGAGCTTAGAACATCTGCATGCTTCACTAAAATAACATTATCAAGGCACTTTCCCACAATGCTGCTGATGGCAATCGATCGGTAATTACTGGCACTATTCATAGATTTCTTCCTGTTCTTTGGTATGGGGACCAACACAGAGCGTGACATAACTGAACTCACATCCAGATGGATCAGCATAGCATTCAAAAAGAGAGACAAATGGACATATAATTCTGGGCAGTCATGAATGAAATATACAACCATAGAGAATAAATTAAGAATTAAGAACCCCGTGGATAGTGTACAATAAGTTGAGAATTAAGGACCCCGTGGATAAAGTATAATAAAATGAGAATATAGGACCCCATGGATAGTGACAAATAAATTGAGAATTTAGGACCTCAAGGATAGTGAATAATAAAATAAGAATTAAGGACCTCGTAGATAAGGTAACATAAATTGAGAAATAAGGACCCCGTAGATAAGGTAAATTGAACTGCGAAATAAGGACCCCTAAGATAATGTATAATAAATTGAGAAATAAGGACCCCGTAGATAAGGTAAAATAAACTGAGAAATAAGGACCCCGTAGATAAGGTAAAATAAACTAAGAATTAAGGACCACGTAGATAAGGTAAAATAAACTGAGAAATAAGGACCCCGTAGATAAGGTAAAATAAACTAAGAAATAAGGACCCCGTAGATAAGGTAAAATAAACTGAGAATTAAGGACCGCGTAGATAAGGTAAAATAAATTGAGAAATAAGGACCCCGTAGATCAAGTAAAATAAACTGAGAATTAAGGACCGCGTAGATAAGGTAAAATAAACTGAGAATTAAGGACCGCGTAGATAAGGTAAAATAAATTGAGAAATAAGGACCCCGTAGATCAAGTAAAATAAACTGAAAAATAAGGACCCCGTAGATAAGGTCAAATAAACTGAGAATTAAGGACCCCGTAGATAAGGTAAAATAAACTGAGAAATAAGGACCCCGTAGATAAGGTCAAATAAACTGAGAATTAAGGACCCCGTAGATAAGATAAAAAAAATTGAGAAATAAGAACCCCGTATATAAGGTAAAATAAACTGAGAATTAAGGACCCCCGTAGATAAGGTAAAATAAATTGAGAAATAAGGACCCCGTAGATCAAGTAAAATAAACTGAGAAATATGGACCCCGTAGATAAGGTCAAATAAACTGAGAATTGAGGACCCTGTAGATAAGATAAAATAAATTGAGAAATGAGGACCCCGTAGATAAGGTAAAATAAACTGAGAATTAAGGACCCTGTAGATAAGGTAAATAAATTGAGAAATAAGGACCCCGTAGAATTAATGAGACTTTATGACCCAATGGGTAGTGTAGAATAAATTGAGAAATAAGGACCGCGTAGATAAGGTAAAATAAACTGAGAATTAAGGACCCAGCCGAGTGTGTAGAATAAACTAAGAATTAAGGACCCCGTAGAAAGTGTAGAATGACTTGAGAAATAAGGAACCCATGCATTACATTAATACTATTACATTAATTATAAAAGGATGACATTCAGATCGAATCCAGCCATCCTACGATGATAGCGTCAACTGGATTCCGGATATCCGGAACTGAATAAATCATTCCACTGCATGGTCACTTAATAATTGCGGACACTGTTAAACGTCAGCTTCCAAATTCTGAGCTCATCGCTCGATGCCCATTGCAAGTTTCGTTTCTGATCCCTCCACTCCACCAGAGACGCCTCAGATAGACAGCATGGACCTATCTTATCGTACGAATGAGATGGACTGGCGTTGTTTTCTCCGGCAAAGTCAGGTTCAACTTCTCGTTGGCCCGAGAGAGAGAACGCGGATGCTTGCATTCAGGAGAAATAAGGACCCCGTAGATAAGGAGGCACAACTAGTTAGGGGGCCTTGTGTAATAGTCTGGGTGGTCAGTACCAAGGTCGGAACTCGCCGGAAGTTTTTACTCGCATCCTGAGGTAAGATTTTAAAGTCCTCCCCGAAATGGAAATCCGGGCACTCACCCAAATCAGGGGAGCAAGATGCTAGTGAATCCATCAATGTTAAGATTTGACTCACGCAATACTGACACCTGATTTTGCTGCATTTCTCTATATCGTCTGGCTTTGTAAAAAAAACCAACTCGTGTTTATTCCATTCCTGACCAAGTTCAACAAAATTAAAATGTAAATACTCTACAATCGTTACAAATCTGGAAGCTCATTTAGATTCCGTCTTGAATAATCTTATCGTCGGCTATGCACGACGATTCCGACCCTTGCGTTTCTGATGCTGTTTCGTATAATTAATATTACAAAGCCAGATTTTGTCGGTTTTCTTTTGAAGACAAATGCAGATTAGAACTAGAATAGACCACGTGAATGTCTATAGATCCAGTGCAAAGGAGTTACCAAGGGCTGGTAAAAATATGTAGAGAAAAAAACTGTGCTGGTCATTGAATTATTGAGCAATATTGCAGTTTAATTGAGTCTATTCAAAGTTGAGTAAAGTATCGTCGAAGCAACCTGACCATCGAGGCATCGAGTTTAAGACTATAAACATTTAAGCATAGCTAAATATGCATGCACGTGAGCATTCATTGCGTCTAAAAATGGTTGCATCGACGGTCAGGTTGCTTCGACGCGTCGGTGACAGATCATAAGCCTTAACTCAACCGACATATATCATGATGAAGTTCGAGATTTTCTGTGAACTTGTTTATGTCAGAGTGCCATTCTCGCCGAATTGCATCGACATAGTCACATGTCAGAGAAGAGAGTCTTATGGTATGGTGTCAGTGCATTCACTTGGAAGTAACGATCGAGGGTGCACGCAATGCTCCAGGTATCCCAACATCATAGCGGTTGCTCGAGTGTTTACCCCAGCCTCCCAGGGTTGTGAATGTATCAATATATCATAACGCTACATGGGACGTCAGACGGAATGTGAGCACAAAACCTGGCCACGTAATCTATGCTCGTAGGCATATTGCATTGAAGATATAGAAATCGAAAATTCATTTGATTTAGTATTGAGAAGCGGTTAAGGCCATCCAAAGAGTACACACGCGATTGCTGTGCCTCCACTTCCCATACAAAGCGGCGATGGGCCCCTGAGTCGGATGTATGCTTCCTTGTTTGCTGTCCTCCAATCTGCAATCATAACGCCACAATTACATGAATTCGGAGTTGATCAACACGAATGTTGAAATATCGATTAGTTTTTGTACTTTTGATGTGGGTTTCCAAGAATTGGAATCATTATCTGTTGATTCCTTTCATCGGCCAAGACAAGAGTGGGGGGAAAAAAGTCTGATGCTGTCGCATGACATGAAACGTGGTTCGTTCAGTTCGACGCACTTGTGCCGATTATAAAGCATGACGGCATTGGAATCCAATGATCCACATTGTGCAAGTCTGGAGATTGCATTCGGAGATTCATTATTCTAAAGATGGTTGCAACATGGTTCACTGCCTAAGAATGAAGCTTATTCATAATTCACGCTTCTGTTTTCACAATATCTTTTAGTACTGCACTATAAATATAACAATTCAAATGTATGCACTCATGAAAGCCTAGCTTTGCTCAATTTGAGTATAATTATTTGAAGATTGGTTTCCCTCCAATAATCTAAATTCTCACCCTCTCAAAAAGCTTTCAGTCAGGCAAAAAAAGAGCAACGACTATAACCTAATCAAAGACTGCGTTCA
>KB298496.1:225838-267419 GCA_000328365.1 Capitella teleta | reverse complement strand
TTAAAATGATTGACCTAAATATGACATGCATTATAATTTTTCATTCATGGAGAATACGTAAATGAGTCATGCAAATTCAGGTACGCTAATATGATAAGTGTCACCTAGTGATATGTCATGTGACTTTATAATGAATATTCATGCACATCTCCATAGCTATTGGTAATTGTGGTTTCATTAAATTTTCTGTATGGATCCATTTCATGCAAGCTACAAGTGCAACGGTATGGTAGTAAGTCAGCTACTTGCAAGATCTGACTGCTATGAAACTGTGAACAAATCAGAGGTATTGTGGATTGAATAGAGTCCTTATAATTCATATGATATTCATAGCTACGATTCAAACAAACTACAAAGGCATACTCATATACTGATGATACTCGCATAAGGCAATAGGTAGCACAGATTCTCGGGCGAGGTCTGTATACCTCGCCCAACGGTAAACCTCTTCTTTTTGCGTATACTGGCAGCAAGGCTCCACACTGACGCCCACTTGCATGTGAGACACCATGCTGGCAAGCTGCGCTGTTTTCTGAAATCATTTTTGGAACACTCGTCGTTTTTGCTTCAGTTGGTCTGTTCAAGCGAAACCTTTGTCTGTGTTGTTTGTTGAACCAGCGCTAACCACAGAGAGTTATGGAGTGCAGTCAATTGGTCAGCAACCTTCGAATGAAAGCTGCGTGCATACTGCTGGTTGTTTTGACTCGGATATCCACAGGCCAATTGATATCATTAAATTACTCAGCGATGAACCTTACTGAAGTTCCGCAACCAGTGATACCACCGAGCAATGCTACAGTGCTGAATCTAGGTCACAATATCATCACCAATTTGCCGTCGCTTACCTTCGTTGGATATCCTGATCTTGACATCCTCACGGTGGTCTTTAACTCCATCCAGTACATCGATTCATCAGCATTTAACGGAACCAGACTCCGTGTCCTCAAAGCATGGAACAACAGACTAACTGAGATACCAGACTTCAGTACCATCGAAAACTTCATCGAAATCATTGATTTGCATAAGAATAAAATTGACTCTATGGCGGTCGACTTCTCGAGACTCAAACAGCTAAAAAAACTACATCTTGGTTCGAATCAAATTCAAATAGTGTCTCTTGCTACACTACTCCCACACAAACATCTCTCTCAGTTAATACTCAGAAACAATCGCATTAGCTCTGTGACCAATCCTGGTGTCTTTTCTGCTCGTACAATTGCGATTAGTTTAACTCAGAATGATTTGAATTGTGACTGCCGTCTGGCTTGGACAACGGCAGGAAACTGCGGTAACATGACCGTGGAGGGGGAATGCTCAACGCCTCTTCACCTGAGTGGAACTCAATTAGCTAACGTCGATTTCACCCAGATATGTTCAGGTGAGATTTGGTTGTTGAGCTCTGTGTTAGGCAGGAACTTTGTGCTGGATATTTTTGAGTTTGAACTCCTTGGGATTACCAGAGAAACAGCCAGAAAGGTAATGGTTGCTTGTTTGTTCGTGGATGTAGGCAATAACAGAGATATGTATATAGTAAGACATATACGATTATATAATACAGACCGTACAGGTGTGATTTTATTGCTACTTTATAAATAGCGTGGTCAAAGAATGAAACCTTATCACAATAAAACTAAGATTAGATGGCGTGTTGCACATCTTGCATGTCATTGTCAGCGCATCTACTGCAGCCTCGGACATTAATTATTACTTCTTCCCATTGTCTCATGACATAAATTATATAAGTTTACATAAGCAATACATGTATCTGTAACGATTATAGCTTCAAATACCAGGTCCATCGTGTAGTGTACATCAAACAATGTTGTTGACATACTATTTATAATTATTATGTTTGGGCTTTATGATTTCTATTCTTACAAGGGTAATTTACAAGTATTACATTTGCAACTGAGTAAAATCTTGGATTTGTTCAACATTACATGAAATGGTGAGTGCATCGATAATACTTCTTTTGTACCCTGGGCCTAAGGGGGAGGGTTATGTTCTGACTATTTCTCTATTTCATTAAAAACAATTTTTGAAGCCGCAGATGTGTAAAACAAAAAAATCAATGCAATGTATAGAATGTCCTGTCCCCACACCAAGGCCTGAATTTTTGTGTGAAATCATCGATAAAATGATTATGCTATTGACTGCCAGATACCGTTGAATTTGTTATCCCATTATTGAGCAAGAAACATTGTTCATTCATAGCAGGCGGATTGTTTGAAACTTTTGATGTCTGCTTTCATGCGAGCGCGTGGAATCGATCTAAGGGTGCCTCGAAATGAACAGACGTGTCTGGTGTGTGGTAACATCTCATTATTGAACGATGTTGGAATCGTCATGACTTTTGTGTTTTTCCCTCGCAAGTTATTGCACTATTGGTGCGGATGTATATTCAACAAAGGTGAAGAACGTATAAGTTTAGTTTATAAGTCTATCTCAAAAATAAAAATTTGCTGCGAGATTTAAACCTCAAATAATCCTACATAATAATAATTTATTCATTTACATAGCGCAAAATGTACAATTATAGGAGAAAGTTTCTATCCTCTTGACATAAAAGAAAATCACATGCATTAATAATAAAGAAGATGCACAAGGTTAAGAGAGTCATGGGTGCACAGTGCCATTTCATATGTGAGAGCACCATGGCAAGAGCCCGTCCTCTTCCCGGTCGAAAAAACTCACTGCCCTGGAACACCCTGAGACGTAATATTTACATACATAGAATGCTAAGATATGAATTAATATATTAGACAATGTAACATTGACGAAACATAGAAGTCTTCAATTTCTTCTTGAAGGACGGCGATGGTTGTGGCACTCGTAACTATCTTGGCAGAGAATTTTATATCTTGGTTCCTTCACACACCATCGACCGTGCCCCATACATATTTTTGACGGGTGTGTTTTCAGCATAAAAACATCGTCAGACGATCTCAGTGGCCTGAGTGGATGGTATGGCTCGCACAATTCTTTTAAATATTCTGGAGCTGAATCAGAGTACAAAGCCTTGTGGATGTTGCACAAAACTTTGAGCTGGATCCGTTTCTCGACTGGGAGCCAATGCAGTGACACTAAAACAGGTGTTATGTGGTCGCGTTTAGGGGTTCTTGTCAGAATTCACACGACACTGTTTTGCGTCATATGTAGTCGACGTATGTGGCATTTTGGATGAGCAAAAATGAGATGAATATGGTAATCGAGCCATGAAATCATGGTGGCATGCAGCGCTGGTGCGTTTGCTTTTGCTGACAAATATTGACGTATTTTCGCGATCGTTAAAGTGTCTATGACACTTCAGCCCCTAGATTACAAAAATCGGTTCACGGAGGTTTCATTATGCCCCTTATGTGGGTCAATGTAGTGCGACTTTTAACACTTTTAGAATGCTTTTTTTCGAGAAAACAACTTTTAGAACAACTTCCGCTCTATTCAATCGACCAATCAGCAGGCAGCAAAATACCTTCTATGATATACTGTCTACATCCCCCAAAACTGAGCGCGCTATGCATAGCGATTCGCGCCATTAAAAAAAAAAACGTAACTGCCTGTACCAGTCAATGTACTAATCAATCCAGATCGCAATATAGAGAGGAGGGAGTGACTGGTAAATTAGGTGACTGCAGAAGATATTATTTCATCAGAGCTAAAGTACTAAAGGGGACTAAAAAATATTTATTGATTTGAAAAATTCTCTGCCCTTTGAATTATGTTAATGATTATGCTTATTAATATCATTGACTTAGTCAATTAATTAATTTATGATAAATTTCTCAGTTTTCTTAGAAAAGCTTGGATCATGATATGCCAATAGACGAAAGGTGAGACATATTGGTTCTCTTCTTTGTGAGCATCGTCATTGTGCAAGAAGAAACTTCCTCTCATTGTCGATTTTTTTGGTCGTTTCAAATTATCTCCGCTGCTTTCGCTGTGTTGGACAAGGTCACATGTTGGAAATCAGAGTATCCTCCATTCAATGAAAGAGCCAAATCACACGGGAGGACAGCAAACATAATAACGTCAATTTGCCACGCTTCATTATCTGGCTGCGATTGGAACAAATGAGCCCACGGAGTGCCAACTGTTAACACACTCACATTGGGAATGACTCTGATGACTGATTTATCACCAGTAGCCGTTCTTGGGGTCGAATTCAATAGGTCTGGGTCATTTAAGGATAAATATGGAGGCCATAATAACTATATGTTCGTTTTAATGGCTAGAGTATAGTACTACCGAGATTAATTAAAACGTCCATTACATTGTTATAGCCTTAATCACCATCGTGTGATATAGATGTAATTTTTTATTTCTTAAAAAAAAAGAAAAAAAAAAGAAGATGAAAATGAAAATGAGAATTATCAAAGTAAATAATTGAATATATTAAAAGCCATGTAATTTATATGGTACACACAAGAAAGACGATCTTTTTTTCGATTTCAAAGTTGAGGTGCTTCGTGAATATTGATTGGATCATGCTAAAAACAAATCCGGTTGATGACAAGCTGTCTCCTTTGCGAGCCATTGTTTTACCGAATTCAATTTAATATCAAAATCAATACCTGTAAAAAATTAACGATGCACATCGACGGCGAGGACCAACGTGTCGAACCAACTGGATACAGTTTATAATTATGGACTTTCTGATGAGTTGATAACAAATGCATATAATCATTGTCATGGTCCGCTTGGTATGTCGTGTATTTTCTGAACGATATACCACGCATTATGTCCACGTACACTGACCCCAGAATAATTAAACTAAATGCAGTATCCACCGTGCATTCATGTGGGCCTAATTGTGTTATGTGCAACCTGTGAATGCCACTCATACTGTTGGTACATCGTACCAAAGACAGTTTGTATGTTTTGAGGGTTTTTTTACATAGATTTTTGGATGTATGCAATTATGTATTCATTCAGTATCTGACAATGAAACAGTGTCTTGTGAGCAACGTTCTGCCATTCCCTTCAGCATATGCTTATGAATCATTGTGCCTCCGCAGCTTGTATGCTTCTGGGGGTGTTGAGTTTGTGTTGGTTTGATGGGTCCAATAACCAGGGAAATTATTGTGAAGTTATGGACGACAATCTATATTCTTTTTTTTTCATTATATGTCGCAGCATGACTCTTATAAGACAGGTTAAACCGTGAAGTCTTTATTGTGTAGTCTATCGATCACACGTCATTCAGCATGTGTTGGTTATTATAAAGCCCAAACGATCTTTATTATAACAAAACGCAGCTCAATAATCAGGGTTTTTTCCACTGCGAGACTGGTCAGTTCAGAGCTCTAAGCTGCCGCCTTCAGCTTCCTCTCCTTCGGCTCGTGCGTGGTTAGTAAATCGGTGGACTTCCAACATTAATTATATTTAGTTAATTAATAAACTAAACACTATACGTTAACCATTCCCTATTTGCATATTTTAATACTTGTTCTAGCATCCTTTAATCTGGTTACTCAATTACAACTATTTAAGGCAAACTAAGTTTGAACAACTGTTATAAGTAATTAACTCAAAAGCATATAAGTATTATATAACGACTAGACCCCGGAACCGCTGCCGATATGTGTCGTCCAACCGCTATCCGCTGATCTCTGTCATCAACGGCTCTCAGCCGATTCAATCCAAATATTTTACATTCATTATTATAAGAAGTTATCATTTGTACAAGTCTTTATTGTGTTTATGGTATCGTTTATATAATTGCTATCTGAGCTATCTGTGGAAGTATATTTTATTCAGTTTGCTTCATTAAAATTAATGTAATGATTTATGTTATGCTAGCTGTATGTATGCCCATGCACATACGAGGGTTGTCCCTAAAGATATCGGCCTGACATAGTAGGATGTGCACTGTGCAGTAAACGGACTAGGGTCTAGGGTTAATGTAAAACATTCCTTCATGAGTGGATCCCTGCTTGTGATCTACATGTATATTACTGATAGATCTATTTACCTGACAGTAAGCCTACCCTTTTTGATTGATTGTACTATCATAACTTACAGCACTGCCGAACCCTTATCTCAGAATTCAGAGGCCTAAAACAATTTGTATTGGCCTCTCATGACACTTGGTTCATTTCACTGCTTGTCTACATGCATTGCTTCTGTTGGTCGAAAGAAATTAGTGAAATTCGATTATTTTATTTGCAATTATTTAAGCTACTGATTTCTCCTTTACTCCACATTTGAAACCTTCCGTTTTTAGAAGGAATCGTGCCTTGGGAAAGGAAAATAGCTCAGGTTGTGCCATTGTTCAAGAAAGGTTTCCCTAAAGAAATTTGTAGCAAGAGACCCATTTCTCTCTTGCTTTTGTTCTAAATAATCCCGGAGAAACTAGTCCACAAAAGATTGTACGATTAATTGTTGGTCAAAAATTTCCTCTCCCCTCATCAGGATTGTGTTTCTACCTGGCTTCGAACCAGGCAGAAACACAACCCAAGCACTAGTATCAGTAGTCGACAGAATCAACAAAACATTTGAGCGAAGTCACCATAGGTGTTCTGCTTGACTTTCAAAAGGCATTCGACACCATATAACATAAATTTTCTCTCCAAGCTTTTGAGGTATAGGTTCCGCGGCACCCCTCATTGATGATTCACTAACTATTTATCGGGTTGTCAACAAAGGGTAATTTTTAATGGTTGTACTGATTTAATTTCTTGTTCCCCAGGGTTCCACCCTAGGTCGATCTTTATTGTTTTGTTATACATCAACGATGTCACTTCTCTCTCTGATATTATAGCGACAAACGGCGTAAGCCAGTGATAAGTTCTCTACCGTACCTCTCGGTGGTAAAAGGGTTATTACATTTTACATCTTAACCCCCTCATAAGCCGTTAAAACTAAAACTTGTGCATGGATTTTTTTTATTTATTTTTTAGTATCATTATCAGATTGAGTTCAGTCCTTGTATCGTCCTCAAAAGGAAGTAAGAACGAAGGGGCGGTGTGAAACCCCATCCTCTTAATAGTTGTTGAGTCTTCTTGCTTCAGCTTTCGTGGGATGGATTCTGCGTAGGTGTGAAATTCACACAGCGTGTTTCATTATTGGGACCCATAAACTGCGTCGCAATGCTGATGATTCCATTCCCGGAAAGTTTTTGACGAATGCGTGCGTGCTGATCATGCAGGGCTGAGAAACCCGGGTTTCATGCGTCATCTAGCACACGATGAATCGCATATTTTAGTGCAATCGATGCTGTTGATTGAAGAGAATGGTATTCAGGCATCGACCAATCTCGACTGAAATCCTATCATCATCAATTTCATCATCATCACTATCAACCTGCCATTATCAACCTGTCACTGTGGTCTCCACGAGTTCCTCCACGAGCTACGGTCCCTCGCCAGATTCATGCACACTCTTCTCCTTTCGCTTCGGTCTCCTTTGTCTTATGACTGTCGATATTCATTATTCATTTTGGCTGGATATCTTTCCTATCCACCCGATGAATCATTCATTGCACCTATACGATGTATGATCCCTTTAAACCATATTCATTCACACCATAAGAGAAAAAAAAAAGAAAAAAAAAAGAAGAAAAAAAGGAATTTCGAAATTCAACGTGACCGATGAATAATAAACTCCCTTTAGGTTTAATTTTTAAGCAGGTCTTTATTCTCCACTCTCTGCAAAGAGGATTGTGTAAGCAAAGGATTATTACGTTGCCCAGGTTCTTTGCATTGATGTTGATGTCAATCGTGGAGAGGTGGTGGCCGAATGGTTAGCGTGCTCGCCTCGAAATGGCTTGGCAACTTGCTGATGTACATTTCGCCAACGCTATGCGCGTCATTTGGGTTTCATATGCCACCGTTAATATACAGTGCAATCATTTTCAATGTTCCTTAATTTAGAACCTCTACAGTATCACTTTTTCAGGAGACTTGACTTACATCAATTGACAATCTTGGAACAATTTTGTAATGAAGGCACCAGTCAAATCAAAAGAACAAACGAATTATCGGAAAGTAGGCCTATTCATCCCAAAATGATGAAGTACAATGATCTAAAAAATATCACCATTTATTTTCATCGTGTTAACAATTCGTATCCAAGTTTACAGAGTAAGGCAATTCTGTTGGGCATCCATAAAGCTGAAGTCTCAACTGGGACACTTTGGTTGGGTAGAGGACCCATTGGCATATTGCTCTCGACACCAAGGCCTA
The DNA here is from genome assembly GCA_000328365.1 of Capitella teleta. Taxonomy (NCBI): domain Eukaryota; kingdom Metazoa; phylum Annelida; class Polychaeta; family Capitellidae; genus Capitella; species Capitella teleta. Next base: position 259,236 of record KB298496.1, on the reverse strand, counting down.
AAAGTTTCTTAATGGGTTTATATCGGAGTGAGATATAGCCAGTTGAAACAGTCAACAATGCCTTTGAGTGGCATCGGCTGAAGGCCGTTATGAATACCATGGCGCACTGTTGTGAGTCCGTAAAGTGGTGACACGAAACGTCAACCAAATCCGTCTGAACGGTGGTGAATCAAATTATACTCGTGTACATTTGATGTAGCACGGGCGAGTACCCACCTTTTATATAATTCAGTATCAGTCTATCACATGATGCGTTATGATATTATCCGCCAGTGACCTTGTAATTGCTATAAGGTGTCTAACTGTGATTGAGCGCTGTTCATCTGTGCATCAACATTCCCACTTGTCATCGTAACACCCTGATCGTTATCGGGCCATTTGGTTCGTCTTTCAGTTAGTTAGGATTCCATAGAGTTCTATTCTGAACGCGATGCATTCTGGTCTAGTGGGCAGTTATAGGTCAAAGTGCACTCACTAAGCAAATGTAATGAACGTTTTGGTCGGATAATTATTGTATTTTTACATAATTATAAGTATTATTATATGCCAACCTTCAGCGGTGATATATAATATATAAGAAACGTGGCGCAGTGCATACGCTGCTACCTATCCCATAAATCCTTGTTTGCGTAATGACAGTGTATTTCCGATATAATATATGTGCTTAAATTTGAAATCCATGCCATATTTAAGGATTTGATACTATGTTGTCATACACCACCTTGCAACCTAGATATTTGGATTTTTGGTTACTATAAATTAAATATTGTTTTTAAGAAGTAGTACACTTTGTGAGAATGCACTAATTAATTATGACCTCCAGGTGCCCGATGGCACATAAGTTACTTGAATCAAGTGATTGCATGCAGTGAACCTTAGCCAGTACAATCATCATCATCGTAAGTGAATGTGGACATGCAGGTGCAAGAATGATGAAAAAAAAAAATCCTTATGACATAAGTAACAATTGGAGACTACTTTCGACGAGGCTGAATTGTATGACTGATAAATGGGTTTTATATCGATGCCTGGCATCACGCAATTGTCCACTTCTTCGCACAGTTCAGGGTCCCTTTGTAACTATTCAACCGATCAACGTCGAAACTATCAATCAATAAGTCTCAACGATTTATGCAACGAAGACATAACGAAGACATAAAGCTGCCATAACGATAAGGATCAATTCCACACGAACTTCTAAGGCGAGAAATTGGGTTAGGTATTCGATTAGATGATCTTCACTAAAGATACCAGTTGTCTCAATCAATTATGCAATCTAGGTCTATCCAATGCCAACTCCTAAAACATTTAATTGTACGTGTACATGCACGACATGTATTGAGAATTTGCGATGCAGAAAGACAATGCGGATGAGATATATGACTTTTCAAGACAGGAAAATCTTACAATTAACATTCATATAATTAGTATTTGTAGCAAACGAAAAACTGAGAATTTTCTTTTTGATCAATTTGAATAGATTCTAGTAATCCAACACTAGTGATTATATTCGCCGCGCACGCTGATGCATCCATGTTACATGCTGGCAACAATGACTCCGGATAGCGTTTGCTTTCCTTCAATCTCGTACATAGACGCACCAATTTCCAGACCCATATGGCCCATATGACTGAAGTTTAACTGAAGAATTTCTGTTAGTGTGATTAGGGGGATCCTGGCTCCCGGTTTTGCTTCTATAGCCTCTGTATCAAACAAGAGGATTTGCAACTTGGTACTGGGCCAATTGGAATGCCCCACCCAACCTGTTCGGGTAATACAAGCGCCGGGTTAACACAAGCGCGACAATAGAAGCCCGTGACCGGGGTACTCCCCTACTCCCCTACTCTAACTGGGGCTCGTCGTGTTACGCAGTTGGGCAGCATTGAAGAATTACAATACTACATTATACACTCCGAAGAATTATAATATCTGGTCAGAACTTAGAATGGGGACACTCTAACCAAAGAAATAAATCATCCCGATTGATGGCCAGAATCTGGTGACGTATTGTTTCTATTTTTGTAAATGTCTGTTGAGCAGAATTTTAAACGACCATTCGTGCCGGTGGCTTATGAATAACGTGACGCGCAGAATCGTGATTATCGAATAATTTTTCTTCGTCTGCATTGGCTTGCCTTTCACACCAGGGAATAATGATGGCTCTTTAATACATTTAAAAAGGACACATTCGTGCTTCTAAACCATTGCATGATTTGGTGGACGTTTTTCGAGATAAATGAATACATGATTATATAATAGAATAGAATATAAGATATAAATGAATCCGTTTATGGATTAAATACAAAATATAATCTAAAACAATAAAAATACAGGTGTGCCCTAATTCGATTGATCTTGTCGTTATGCCAAATAGGTAAATACGGTGACCATACCATTATATTTATGAGAATTAGCGTATGCCCATTCTGTGTCGACTTCAACCCTGCAATTTTGCGCCACTTAAAACTGTCAAAGGCCTAGCGTTACAACGTTGACATTCGATCTGCTTCCAGACCCTGGCATTGTTAGCATTTGTTTAACTATTTTTTCTCTCTTATTGTTTTATTTGTTGTTGGGCTGCCAAGGAAAGAGAATACACTATTACTTCCTCGTTTTCCGACCGAAATCACCTGCTACAAAAGTACACCAAATAATAGACTCACCAACTCAACGGAAAGTTGCCAATAATGTGCTTCTATTCGTGGATAGAGGAGGTGGGTGAGCTATCGATTTGTTTGCATTGACAATATCCCTACAAGTATAAATCTATAATCACTCCAATAATATGGTTATGAGATATAACGTGCGGAGTTTTGATTACCATTTTTCTTTGTTTTATGAATTCTATGGCACTCGTTTTTGAGATTGAAGCAATAGGAGCTCTTTAAATAACACATTGATCCTACTTGGTTTACACGTCTATGTTAATCGAAGAACATAAAATCCACAAATTGCAAAAACCCAGTTTCTCTCCCTTCACAGGTATAAGAAATCGAAAGTACTCGAAGCACCAGGAAATGTGCCGCAAAACACCCGCTGCACCCCACGAGGCAGAGAAGAACGAACTCTGATCACACGTCTTGTGTCTTGTCATCCCCATGACAACCATAACGTGCTTTGTCCTAATTAGAATCGGTCTCTGGAAAGAGTTCTAAAAATATTTGCAGTCGTTAAAAACTAAGACTGGTGCCTAGAACCGAGTAAGATCAATGCGGGTTCGGTGCTTTCCTATAGTTAGGGGGCATGCCAACCCCTTAAGGCTTGAGGATCTCTGAATTTTTTTTTAAATAACCGCCTACGATAATATAGAAAAAGCTCCAGTCATGTTTGTACTCGAGCCTTTAAAGGCAGTACACCTGCTTTGGGTTAAAGTGTACCAATTTTTTTATTATTTTTTTTAATTTAATGAATTTAAATTTATAATGTGCAGACGATAATAAGATATCTGTCTTCGAAATGCGGTCACGATGCAGAAATTTGAACTTCCTACCAACAAGCCAATAAGAGAAACGGTGAAAGTCCCTCAGATCGACGGATTGTTGACCTTGGTCCTGGGTAGTACAAAATGATATAATCTGATATAAAAGATATGGGGGAAAAAAGAGCGAATACCAAAAGTCCAGTATTCAAAACATATAAAATATGGCCATGCATTCGGCAGGGCTAACCGTACAATAACCGCTAGTAATTATAATAATTATAATAATTATAATAATTATATGGAGTTCAGATGCTGTATAGCAAAATTACTGTACTTACATTTGATTACATTTAATTAGTTGGGGGAACTTTCATGGTCAGCCCGAGGTTGGGGGGGGGGGAGATATCTATAGAGCTATTTATATATCCACATCAATGCCTCCCATCGGAGCCGATTTTTCTGCACCTGTTTTTTTCTCGGGGCTTGGCCTCGAAGCTTCGGGTAAAATTCAAAGCGGTTAAGCATCGACTTCACGGGGTATACATAGAAGGCGGGTAGATCCACTGTTTCGATCGGTTTACCAGGGGCACTTGTTATGTTTGACCAATCAGAGGTATTGGATATTTCTCTTTGATATCTGATTGGTCTATTAATTATTAATGAGGTCTAGTGATTTGGTCAGTAAGCATTTGGAGGGCCAAGTCTGTATGCATCATTCCAACTGTTAATACTGCATATGTAATTCAAGCTATATTCATATCGCCATGTGGGAGAGGATTTGCCTTCAACAAGGTGTTGAATAATACATTGAACCATTCAGAGATTACCTATGTTACTGTTGTTGTTGTTGTTGTTGTTGTTTTCTGAGATTATAGGAATTCTACTTAGATAACTTAGATACGCTTACTTAGATAATCTACTCGTCTATTATTCGTAGCTACAATGTTATTAAAGCTATATTACAGCAGGTTTTCACTGTTTATGAGATACATACATACAATGATACAATCATAAAATAAATTTACAGGGGGACAATTAAGATTCGGCATTGACATTAATAATGGATTAACGTTTGACATCGTCAAAGGTGAAATGTTGTCACATTTGCGACATTTCAAGAATTTCACAAATACGATGTCGCAAATGTCCTCGATCCACGGGGATAAGTGGAATGTGGTACAATAATGAAGATTTGGTGCTATATATTATGCCCGTAGGTACGCTGCTAATGCCTCTGTCCTCTTCTGTGTAATTACATTTCACAAGTTTAGACCGAATTGCTATAATATACCGCATTGATTCAAACTACCCTCGTCGAGTGACTTCGTTTACTCCAATCTCTGATTATTGAAGTTTTAATTTATAATTTTCTGGCTATTCATCCAAGGATACTCCATTAGCCCTAATGGAGTATCCTTGATTCATTATTCCAACCGGCCCAGGTAAACCTATTGATCCGCTGCACTATTTCGCCCTTCCGTTAACAGCCTGACCTTTGTCAATGTGATAAATTATATGCTAGCAATAAACACCCTACTTGAGTGCCACGATCACCACGTGTGACCGTGAGCTCCAAGGCTGCCAACAATGGTCGTCGGGCAATATCGCTCATTGAGTCATACTTTCCCGGTTTATATCGGCAATTACTATCGCTAGCTGCCATTTCCGACCTTTGCATGGTCGTTCGTTCTCATTGATTGATTGACCCTATATTTTATTGTGGTACCACTATACTGTAGGTCGCTCATATTTCGCTCTTTTGTGGTCGAATACCATTCCATACCAGGATTTATTGCAAGATATATTTTGGGGCGTATTGATCCAGACAGTAAATATAATTGCTCAGGTTAAAAATAATATAATATTATGTCGTGAACAAGGACTATTCATTGGGGTGTGGGGGTGTTGGCACTATCTATCGGAGCCTTAACTCGAGTGAGTTAACTCGATTGCACCAATATCGACTTTGACCGTCCTTTCCGAATCGATGCAAATCACTTTATGACACTATGATCGTGACTGGAAGTGAATGAGTTCGTTGTGAATCCGCTTTCTGAGCAAACGTTAACTAATCATGGGCGTGCATTATATTACATGTAATGGGGTGCTTATATGAGTGTCTGTTATTTGACAGATGGTGTCCACAAAAGTTGTATTAAAAGCATTACCGGTAAAAGAATAAAAAATTTAAATTTAAATTCAATTAATTATATGTCACAGTTTTATCTCAATATAATCAAGGAGGTCATTTTTAATGATTCGGGATTCTTTGCGTGAATCCTTCACAAAACGGGTGAGTTGTGCCTCGAGGTTATCATGAATCCTCGCTGCAATCAGCACATCTCATCTATGTAATAACCGTTGATACAATTTATCAATCGGGCCTGATTTACATACTTTATTTACATGATTTACAGTACTATGTTTAAAACGCCTAGTATGCTATTAGGAGATTAGAAACGAGATGAGCACAAGATTTATGTTATGAGAACTGCTGAACGATCCGCTCACTCGACGGCTCCCATTGTTAAAGGTGACCTCTGTTCATTTCGGAACCTTTTTAGATCGATTCTATGGGCTTTTATGAGTTACGATCGAGAGAACATTTTTGAACAATTGTCGACGGTGAATGATATTCAAAACAAATTAAAATGTGAATTTTCCGCTGACGCAGAATGGCTTGAAACAAGATGAGCGCGAAATTTTGTTATGAGAACTGCTAAAAGATTGGCTCGACGTCTCCCGTTGTTAACAATAGGAAAATTACTTTTGTCACGTCACCAAAGCCTGAAATCGAACGCGAGAAGAAAGCGAGATTTTAAACCTCTCAAATTTGATGCATCTAGGAATTAGCCCACAGCAAACGTATTGTCTAAAAATATATCAGGTAAAACGCGGACGTATTTGTGTTTTGGAATGCATCATCTATCATCCGCAAATACTTCAAAACAATAAAAAAATCCTCTTGAACAATTTTACAATCACTAACTTGCTAAGAATCCAGAAATGGACAAAAAATAAATGAAAGAAAAATGAGAGAAAGATGGAAATAAAGAAAAGTAAGACTTGTTGTGGAGAAGGATGCACAGTTGCATTACCTCAGTCTATAGCTCTGGTGCAGAATCGATGGTTGGCGTTAGCAATGGGGATATGATCAATGGTTGACATAGCTGCTCGGACCATTGCAACTTCATTTGGTGCACGGCCATCGTGCTAAACAGACCGCCATGGAGCCATGCTGCAGCTGAAATGGATAGCATAGGACGTTACTTCTACCTGGTGCTTATCAATCTATGTTCTTCCATATGCCACGCAGTGGAGTTGGACCAATCCAGCTCTGGTCTGACGGAAATCCCAGCTGCAAGTTTAACGGCGGACTTAACCATTGTGATACTGGATACGAATTCCATTTCCAGCATCAACGATGGAGCTTTTGCTGCCACTCCTAATCTAGATACACTGAGTATCAAGCTGAATGATCTCACTTACATTGGACCTAATGCATTTGCGGGCACTGTTTTACGTGTCCTCAAAATTATCGACAACTCCATGACCGCCATTCCGGATCTATCGGCAATCAGCACTACTTTGATGGAAATCCACGCACAAAAAACTCAATCAGTGACATCAGTAATCTCGCTGGGCTTTCTGTCCTGACAAGAGTGTATATTAATCGAAATCAGATGACAGCCTTTCCGTCAGGGCTATTGGAAACATTGCCATCGATATTTTTATTCAGCGCTCGCACAAACGCCATTACTACTGTGGGGGATTTGACAGGCGTTATAACAACCAGCTCCTTAGAATTGAATGCTAATCCCATAAACTGTAACTGCAGCATGGCTTGGGTCGTGCAGGTACCAAAGAGCAACTTCACCCTGTCTGGCACATGCTCAACTCCAGATCAACTGAATGGTGTGGAGCTGATGGCTCTGAACAGGTCAAATTTGTGTGACGAAGGTGAGAACACGAATAGGTAGTTACCAATCAGAAGAATAAGCCTGTCATAATAAAAAATACACCATTTGATGATATTGAAGAGATACAGATAAAATAATGAGGTTTATTCTAGTGGCTGGTTCTGTTAATATTAATCATCGTAAACGTTTTGTAAACTTTCAACAAAGTGTTGTGGTAAAAGATTTACACTGAATGAATACGTGGCTTCATTTACACTCTCATACAACTTATTTACACGTTGTTTTGTAATAGCCATCATTACTTAATTAGTGGCATCGAATAGCTCAGTGGGTTAAACCGGCTGACTGCAATCCTATGCCGACCGTGGGAGTCGAGGTCCCGGGTTCTAGACCCGATTAGGCCACGGGCGTTATGATTGTGAAATACAATTGTGATTCTTCAGTGACTCTGCAGTGCTGCCCAACTGCGTAACAAGACCGGGCGCTGTGTACTACTGTCTATGGTGGTATGCAGGATAAAGAACCCTTGCGATTTATCGGTAAGAGTAGGAGAAAACCCCGGTCCCGGGCCTTCTGTTCTGGCGCCCGTATCATCCGATTGGTTTGGGTGGAGCCGTAAAACCCCAATCACTCACACTCACATTACTTAATTTTCGAGGCTGGGAGCTATCACATAGGCTGGCCTGTGTAAGTTTTATGATATATGCATGTTTACCAATTTTTCTATGAACTTCGTGATACATGTATATAGAATTGACATTTTTAGGTTCGGAATTGACATAAATAATTGACACTGGGGCTGATCCTTGAAGTTCATTCTTCGCCATTGTCATTGAGCATAAATAGATCGATGTATCGGATTTTTTTCATTTCAAATATGAGGCAAGGTCAAGGTCATCAATGGTGGGTTTTTAAAAATTTAGAGGTTGCCGACGACTTCTATAAGCTCATTGGCACGAATCTGAACACGGAGCAATGCAATTTTTATGTTCAGTGAATGCATTCAACTAACATTCGCAAACTGAATGTGATCGTACTTTGTTATTCGATTCAACGCGAACAATGATGAATAAAGCATTGTACAATAAATTGAGTGGTAATCTCAACGGAATTGACCATATCGCCATGTTCAAGGGCCTCGAAGAAATACAAGAGATGGATTCGAATTTGTATTGGCCTGGATTGCACCACATCAGAGGGCTACGTCCTGATATCGTTTTCATTTGGACCAACTTTGTAGAATCCACTCCAATGAGAGTTTTGAGAATTTATATTTGGCAGAGGGCATCAGCAATGGCTGTTCTAAGCCATGGCTATAACAATCACAACATTAACATTACCATCCGAAATGGCCTTTGATCCCAGCCCATCTCATATGAGAAGACTCTATTCCATTTGGTTCATCGTGTCATGTCATGTTATGTGGCATGATTGAAACTTGTGCATATTTGGCAGATGGAGATTTAACCTTGCATCAAATATCTTAAATGTCAATAAAACTCCTTAATTCCCAGTTCACCCATTCAAGATCAATTTCAGTATTGATCCCTGGTGTTCTTTGGCACATTGTGTCGATGACCTCGTGGCTTTATGAATCACGTCGTTTGTCTCTAGAAGCAAAATTAATGGCATACGTGCATGTCATAACTCCAGGGCTCTGTTATATTCCAGACACAACCACCGTTGAGGACACAACTGTGATTACGCCAACAACGGAACAAACTACAATAACTGAGGCAACAACAGAGTCGGCGATAACGACAGCTGGCGAAACAGAGGTGGCAACGACGATTAACCAGGCGACGCAAGAAGAAACAACTGCGGCTTTAGAATTGACCACCACCGCTGCACTAACAACTGCAGAAGAGACGACAGAACATGCAACAATAACAAAACCAGACAAGACATCATTAGGAGCAACATTTGAAGCAGCAACCAAATCCGAGACACAAACAACATTCGTGGGAACAACAATTCTACCAGACAGCGGAGAAACAACCAGACAGACCCCGGGAACAACTAATCGTAACTACCCAATATATGCCTCAACACCGGGAGAAACATCAAAGACACAAATGCACACCGACCAGACGGGCTCTGTGACCCCTGTCATGACCTCTATCACCACCAGCACCACAGATGATATTTTGTCCACTAGTGGACTGATTCACTTGACCAGTACATCTTCTGCGTTTCAACAAACGCCTCCCGATGGAATAGGTGAGAACATACCGACCGCCTGATTATGTAAGATGTGGCATTTTGTTCACAGGATTCTTACAATGGCAGTCTTGGGGTGCTTGGCTGCATTGTCCGCTGACATGTGGAGGTGCCACGCAGCTGAGGTTCCGTCTGTGCGCTGTCCTGCCACTGCAAATTGCAAGAGAACTCAGCGAATATAAGAATTGCACGAGTTTTCTACCGATGCCTGCTTCAAACATAAGTTTAGGTAAGATGCATAGAAACGTGTAGTAATTCCAGTCTTATTCTATCAACTCTCATCTTCAGCCTATTCCATTACATCCCAGCCCTGCGGGGTTGACCCATGTCCAGTTGATGGTCACTGGTTGTCTTGGATGACGTGGGGAGAGTGCACGGTGACATGTGACACAGGGACGTTTTCCAGGCAACGTGTGTGCATAGAGCCTCAAAACGGAGGCAGAGATTGCCCCGGTGAGGCGTTCGAGACTCAACTCTGCGAATTAGACGATTGTCCTACAGGTACCATTCAAACCACACCCTACGTGTAATATATTCAGGCCATGCTTATTTCAGAAATAAATCCATCAGAACGCATTCTGAAGCGGCGAGAAGAACTTCTGCCGGTTGAGGTCTACACGGAAGCCGATAAGAGGCGCTCTGCTGTGCAGATCGGAACATTAGGAATCGGGCTGATTGCCGCGGTCTTTACCATAATTGTGATCCTAGATCTGCCTAGGCTGGTGGAAGTTTTCACATGCTGCCGCGGGGTCAAAAAAGGGTCAAAGAAAGATAAACGTCCGTCCAGTGGTCGCTCGCATCGTCAGGTTTTGCCCGCCCCAAGTAGCAATTGACCCACATATCGAATATGTCGCAGTTCTTGTGTTTTTCCTCTTTTGAGCGATCGACAAAGATCGCTGTGTAAATTGCGTTGTGGCTCAGTGTTCTATTATCTCAATTTAGCCGCTACGAGTGACGTACAATGTACTTGTGTGCAATCCATACTTTTTTTTCGGCTCAGACTCAGAGTAAGCATGTTTATTCAACTGTTCCGGTTTGTTTGCAATAAAATATGCTTTATCCTGTGATTATTCTGTCATATGCCATGCAGTCATCTATTTAGACTTTGGAACAAATCATAACGGAAGTAAAATACTGTGGTTCATCTCCCATTGACCTACTTTGATAAACTGCAAAATCCCCAGTTGAACGGATTTTTTTCTTCAAAAGCAGGTGCATTGTGGTGAGGATGGTGCGCTGTTCGATCGAGTTAGGTGTTTGGTATACGGATACACACATAATTATACAGATGCTTCACCACATGACTCTAATTAAATCACAATAATTATACATTTTAATGGGTGATTTTAGGTCACCGTATAATCATTATGTGCTTTATAGAATAGAACTCTATATGATAGCACATTCTCAATAAATATAAATACATCGTATTAACCTGCGTATAATATACGTGAAGACTCGGGTCGATTGAGTGCACCAATGGCTAAGTATACGTCTATAGTAGAATCAACGTATCAACTATTTTTAACACTATAATACATTGTAGGCCCTAAGCTCATACTAGTATATATTAGCCTTCACGCTCGATATTTTGCACAAATGTTATTATAAGTTTACTCTTTTTTCCCATGCAGACACACACCAATAAATCAGCTATTTTTAATAGCTCGAAAGTAGGCCTATAATTAGCGGATTTAGTCACCAGAGCGAACACTATGCACACTGTGTTGGTCGATTCCTGACCTGGACGATGTAACTTAAAGCTCTGCTGTGTGCCCCACATGTGCTGCTAGCTGCTGCGTGGATCAATCGGGGCACCTTTTCTGGACCGCAAAACGAAACTGTAACCAGTGCATGAAAGCGTATAACCGGTGTTGTTAATACGCTTGCTTCAAAAAGGAACAGTGCAGAGCTACGTTGGCCTTGAATCATCATGGAGACTGCAAGGGCGTTGTTATTCGAGAAGCTCTACAGAAGCGATGTTAAAGTACATCAAACATGTTCTCAGATCACGGATGGCATCGACACTTTCAGAAAAATCGCCGGCAGAGTGAACCTGGGTCCTGATGGCAAAGATGAACTGATACGGCGAGTGGCCATCGTTGGCAGTGCCAGGGAAGGCTGCATCTGCCCACGAATGCTGACAGCAAAGGAGGTGTCATTTGAAGTTGATCTCATGGTGTCTGCAGTCACAGTCCCTGCAGAGAAAACACAGGATTTGGTGGTTCTTCTGGATGGCAAACCAGGGCTGTGCAAGATCAAGACTGCGGAAGTGATGAAGATCTTACCACCAAAAGTCAAAGAAAAGCTCACTGAGATGACTGTTGAAACTAATATGGAGCAGCTGGAAAATGAGGAGTTTATTAGCGGAAGAACAATCAAGCGACTTGCTGAGCATATTTTTCGCTATAAGGACTCTGATGGAACGCTGATTGCTTTAAGTGAGCGATTAATCGGAGATGGCTCGCAATATGAAGTGAAGCACCGCGTTGAATTCCACGGGCCTTCCACCAATCTCATCTTGCAGCTCTACAAAAACGATGAGGTGCTTGCCTCGGGGTCCATCGATTTCGTCATGATTATACAGATGGAGAGCTTACCGGACGCAGCTCTGCAGTGGACGCGGAGACCGAGACAGTGGCCGGGTGAAGCTCTGATCAAAGAAGCAATAGCACATGGCTGTCAAATAGTGGCTAAACCAGCCAAGTCGGACGAGCTGATTGACCATGACATATGGAGATTCACTTTCACGAAGATAGAGAACCATTTGCTGAGCAACCGAACAAAGGAACAACAGTTGGTGTATCTCATCGCGAAGTGCATTCACTACCAGCACGTCTGTGTGAAGCACGGAGATTCAGAGTTCTCGTCGTATTGCTTGAAGACAAGTTTTATGTGGATGCTGGAAGACACTCCACCGGAACGCTGGACGACAGAAAATCCCTTTGTGCTGGTTGGTGAACTGTACAAAAGGTTGGAAGGCTACCTGACGGGCAAAAGGTTGGACGGCTACAATTATGTGCCGCATTACTTCATTCCTTCGTTGAATCTCCTGGATGAATATCCTGATGAGTTGGTCGCCATTGTTGGGGAAAAAGTCAAAAGAATTTCTCAAAATATTCTTGGTCATCTGCCAACTGAGGAAGAAGTCATGGCCGTGGTGGAAAAGAGCGAACTTGTTCTGAATTTCATGAAAGAAAAGATGCCGTCTGTCATACAATACTTCGTGGAGAAGCAAATGAAAGAAGATTCAAAACGTGATCGTTGCGAAGAAAGCATCAATAAGTTTCTCCGTCGATTCCGATCTTATGAAGAGGAAGATCTGGATTGAAATACTTCTCTGCGAGCAATGTTGAGTGATAAATTTCAGCAACTTGCCGGTTTATATTTCTGGTTTATGCCATTAATATAGGTAGATCTGAATCGGGTGGTGGTATTCCATAATCCATATATGGCCGAACGTGGCGTTGACAGCATTTGAATAAATATATGCAAGACTTGAACCGAATTCTTTTTGGATGCATGCTTGCATTGGCATTTACTCCGTTTAGCACACCAATTATATATGTAGTAAAAATCACATACAATGATGTGAGGTAATAGATGAACTAGTGAGCTAGTCTGAGGCTACTAAAACCAAGTTATACATCTCTCAAAATATAATGACTCAGATATTATTCACTGCAAAATACATTGCATAATTTAAAGTACAAAGGCCGGGTAGTATATATGATTATGACGTAACTTCGTGAAAACTGGCATAATAGCTTGCAATTACACAAGACAGAACAACAAATTTATCAGAAATATTATATATAATTCATCATATTAACATCCTGAAGTACTGCATTCAATGGAATTTTAGAAGAGAAAGAATCACAGAAAAAGATTAGAACAGATTAATCACAAAATTGAGCAATGGCACTAGCATTTATCACAAACATTTCAATCGGACAGAGTTGCAATCAGCACAATGACTTCAGAGTTTGCTTGATGCTTGTGCGACCTCCATCCAATCCTTCATCGGAGTCTTTGATGCCGCTAGTTTCTTCAACAGAAGGCTCGGTTGCCAGTGAGCGGAATGCTCTGTGGAGCAAACGCCAATGATGACGTCAGTCCTGTTTGGCACAGTCATAATGTACTCACTGTGCAGCTCATTGTAATGGCAGATGCGATTGTAGATTTTGTCCAATCCGACCATGTTAGCATAGTACATGGGACCTCCTGTGTGTCTCGGCCAAGCATAGCCGAGCAACCTTGAATTATTTATGGAGCATTCAATGAGAAGTCTTGCAGGAAATTGTTGTTTTACGGCACACCAACACTAGCGAGTGTTATACGGTGCCAAACCATTACTTGTAGGACCAACCCATGGTTTAGGGTGGATAAAAACAAGACTTACCAAATTGTATCAATGTCCTCAGGTTTCGAAGCAATTCCTTCCTCGAGAATTTTGAACCCTTCATTGATGAGCGGCAGGAAAAGGCGCTCCTCAATCTCCTGCAAGACAGAGTACAAAGGACACTGCAGCAACAGCAGCAGATGTCGTTACCTGGTAAGCCACCTTCCTCCTCTCAATGCCTCTCTCAGCGCAGTACTCAACGATCACGTCTTTGATGAATCGGTCGTTCAGCGGAATCTTTCCACCTGTTTTCCCATAATTGTAGAACCCTCGACCTGCACAAGCAGAGCGCTCAATCTATGAGGGCAGATGCAATGAGCACTGACCAGTTTTGCGCCCGCAGTGTCCTTTGTCCACCAGCGATTTTGATAGCAAACATATTCTTTCTCCATTGAGAAATCGTGTAGCAGGGTTGATCTCAATGCCAGCTGCTTTGGCTTGTTCAAGCATTCCTCGAACTCCAATATCCAAACCTGAAGGTCAAAGAGCAATCAGAGGATATATTATATAATCACCATTCGCTGAAACCATATACAGACCAGAGAGATCCCGCACCTTGAAAGGACCAAGAGGTAATCCAAAATTCTCAGCAACCATGTCCACATCTTCAGGCCAACAACCCTCTTCAATGAGGAAGTCCGACTTGAAATACAATGCAAAAAATTCGCACCCTGAGTTAGCAAACTAACCTCATGGGCATATTTGTGCAACATACGATTGCCGACAAAGCCGTGACAGTTACCGACCACAACAGGAATCTAATGACAAGGGAATTAGATAAGATAACATCAGATCCAGAGAGGAATACCACACTCACTTTGCCGATGCGTGTTCCAAACATTTGAGCCGAAGCAACCGTTTCAGCAGATGTCAGTTTTCCACGAACGTTTTCCAGAAGTTTCATGTGATACGCGGGCACAAAGAAGTGAGTGCCCAGCACTTTGTCTGGTCGCCTCGTGGCAGAAGCTATCTGCAACAGTTTGTCCCTGAACCCGAGGTTACGTAATACTTGCATGGATGTGTACATTACAAGGCTAGGCTTTCATCAGATTTACATTAAAACCTGCCCGCTTCATGGTTTATTGAATTTTAAGTCACCCTGTGGAATAGTCACCTCGTCAATGTCCAGTGCAGATGTGTTAGTCCAGAGAAATGTTTCCGGAGGACAAATGCGATCCAACTCAGCAAAAATCTGCTTCTTCAGCGCCATGTTCTCGTACACAGCCTCAATGACCTACAGAAAGCAAACATTTATAAATTACGATAAATAACAATTCAATGTAAACCAACCAAATCAACATTGGTGAGAGATTTATATCCAACCGCTGTGTTCAATTTACTCAGGATGGCATCGCATTGATCTTGGGTGATCTTTCGCAGAGACACACTGCCTGCGTACAACAGTTTCAGCAGAGAAACGCCCTTGTCCAGGAACTGAGAAGAGGAAAAAGACGGGAATAGAGCAAAGCACTCGGAACAGCTGAGGCATGAGGAGAAGAGGATGGCTACCTTGCGGTCTTGTTCGACCAGCGTGACAGGAATGCCAGCGTTGAGCATAGCCATTGCAATGCCCGTGCCCATCGTACCAGCCCCAATCACAGCGGCATTCCGGATCGGTCGACCTTTGACTGTTTTGAAGGAAGCTCCACACGGCAGCGACCACTGTGGGCAGGAACCTACTGTGTGCTGTGTTTAGCATTGCGGTATATAGAGTACCTTGGGAGCCGCTCGCTGGGCAAAGAACGCGTATTGAAGAGCTCCCATTTGTCCCGATGTGAACAGCATGAACCCCTCACTTGCTTCTATCTCCATTCCTTGTTCGAATGGCAACAGAGAACCCATGACTGCTTTGATGCAATGCTAGAAGAATACAATGCTTGAATACAGCAACAGGAAACAGATAAACACACAATTGGGGCAATCATTCCTTTCTTTTTCTTCATTGCCAATTTCACAGCAGCTGCAAGAAACTCAATTAACCCTAATTACGAAAGGGGTTTGCAATAAATACCATCCCTCAGGGAAACAGCATTCTCTGCTCCCATAACGGGACGTTGACTGGTACGTCTGTCCACCAAAGGTTCACCAGCGATAGATTTGGCAAACTTGACCGCCTCTTCAACTGCATCGCCCCGAACCACCTGCTCAGTAAACATCAAAGTAACTCCTCACTTAACAGTCAGATGCAATGTATACCTTATCGACAATGCCCAATTTGAAGGCTTGCGCTGCACCAATGTGCCTTCCAGATGGAATCAGATCAAGCGCTGCTTCCAGTCCCACGAGGCGAGGAAAGCGTTGCGTTCCACCGGCTGCTGGCAAGATGCCAATGTCGACTTCAGGGAATCCGAACCTGCGACAGACGCAGATTACATCATGTTGTACGATCAGCCATCGACTCACTTGGATTTCTCATGAGCAATTCTATAATGGCAAGAGATGGCGATCTCGTGGCCTCCTCCCAGGGCAAAGCCCTTGATGGCGGCAACCACCGGCTTCCCACTTGACTCAATCAGGTCGCATAAATCGATAATTGTAGGCCCTGTGGAGACATAAGTGAATATATAGACACATCTACACCATAATCATCATATCTTTTTATTCGTTGAGTCACATTGACAGCTCATTATTCCTTTTTATTTCACAGTCTCATATCTCGTACCGATAGGTAATTCGTAATCCATGCATGGTCTAATTGGTTCTTGAACCACTTGACTGAGCCTGCTTCCAATGCTTCTCAGGGAAGTTTTTCCAGTTATCAAAGGTTCAGTGGGGGAAGGTCTTCATTCATAGAGTGGTGTAGCATTTTGTCCTATCGAGTTAGAATTTGTGTCCTCTTGTGTTTCGCTATATTGAATTCCCAAACCAGACGGGTTGCAAATAGCCCTTGGATGATTCCAACAAAAGAAGGTCAAATTTGATATCATCATATCATCATGTCATATTATGTGGGTCAATATCATATTGACCCACACATGGTGACTTATGATGCAATGTTTTGACTCTGAACAAAACTATTTCTGTTACTGTCTTGATATAGATCTACACGTTATCTAGAACACTTTAAAAAATCCTTGACATAAATATCATATCTAAAAAATGTTAAGCTGTAGATGTGGAAAGCACGCTATATATCCATTAGCACGATATAGCCATTAGTAAGCATTAATTGAGCTAATTCATTTAGTATAAATGCATGAAGCTGACGAACATTCAGAATAGCTTCCAGATTTGAACTCTGTTATATCGGCCCCAGCAATGAAACTTCTTTTTCCAGAAATGACGATTGCTTTTATTTGTTTGTCTTGGCCTGCTTCATCCAGACCATTCTTTATTTCGGCTCGTACATTGTGGCTGCAAGAAAAAAATAATAAAATAAAACGAAAAGAGAAAGTTGATAATGAAATTAATTGGAGTACAATCTGCTCAAGATATATAATAATACATTTTCACATAACGTCAGGCACCTGTACAAAATAAACATTAACATAATAATTATAATAGTCGCCATCTGTTTTATGTTTGCATAAAATTCATATGCTTGACATGTGCATAAACTTCACGGCTGAAGGGTATATATATATATATATATATATATATGTATTATTGAGACAATAAATGAATTAATTAATGGAAGAATAAATGAAAAACATAAATACATACAGAAATATGGAACATGGCTAATTAAATAATCATTACCAACAATTATAATTGAGCAACTCAGTATTGAGTGTATGCTATATATATATATTCGGTAAATCAAGTTGTACCTGCCCCAGCACTGTCATGACTATGGTCTGGAGTAGGCCAACATTACATATTATTTAGCTCCCCAAGCCGTAGCGTAGCGTATACACTAGGAACTGCTCCGCAACACTTTGGGAGCTACGTTACATATCATTGTATATAATCCTAACCACTGCGCTGGCTTAGTGAAGCAGAATGGGATCATGACAAGCAGGGGAATTAAATTCAATGTGTAGTAGGCCTACTGTTGGGCCTAATGCAAGAGGTATAACCTGAAAACTACAACGTAACTGAAGAAACTTGAGTTGAAAGGCGTCACTTCTCAACTTTACAGCTTGACCCACTGACCTGAGGGCATTGACAGGGGGGTTGTTGACCTGCAGCAAAGCAACGCCATCTCTAGTAATGTAGTCGACCATCTTCAATCACCGATCTCTCTTTCTTTGAACGCGAATCCGGCGATTTTGATGTTTTTATCAAGTTGCTCGAAAGGTTCAACAATCCAACATGGCGAAGTCAAAGTTCAATTCATAACGTCTCATAGTTTGGAGCCATAACGTTCGCGCCGACACAAGTGTAACAGTCTATAGTTCCTCGAAAAGGTAGTCCTTGTCTGTATAGTCCTAGGACACAATGTTCTAGGGCATATAGTCCTACCATTAGAATTAGTAGTCCCAGTGGAACTATACATACTAGAGTGGATAGTCGGCTGCATTAGATTAGAGCCAATAGCAATATTGTACGGGGCGTGAAATGGTGTTTGTTACGATTTGTACAACTTAACATCATCTGGATTGGCATAGAAAATATATTTTACACAGCTATGATAGGTGGTCCTACTAGGACTACTATAGCTAGGAATGGTAGGCCTAGTCCTAATTAAGACTATCTCTTCAGTAGGATTAAACACGCTGTTACACCGGTACATGCATATGTAATAGCCCTACTGAAAAGGTAGGACTAGAACTATTATTGCCAGATAAGTTGCTACGAATGGTGGTCCTCACAATATATCTGGCAATAGGAGCTTCATTATGCAGCGAAAACTGAAGGACTATACGCACGAACCGTCAGATCATTCTTAATCATTAAGAGCGCTGGTTGACTGATCTTATGACTACATTCGCCATGATACTATCTACATTTGTCGATCTGCCTTTGTGTTTTCCATGGGTTCCCCTTTCTTTTCGTTTGTATTATAATCATGAACCTATATTTCTGTACTTAAAATTTTCACGGTCATGGAGCTGGTCGGTTCGCCTATATATATTTAATCTCATTTTTATTAGGATGTAATTTTTCGTTAACACAAGAACATTGTTTAGGTTCAAACTGTTTACATTAATTTGACAAGGAAATTAAAAAGTGCTGCTCGCACTCCTTTTCAGCATGACGACTCAATTATTCAGGGTCTCCAATGAAATGTTACCTCAGTTATATAAGTAGGTGTCGTCATTATGCTGTGAATTTCGAATAATGTTTACACCTAGCTTATCATTTAATTATAATTATGTCAATTCAAGTGGTTTTTGTTGTTGTTGTTGTTGGGTTTTTTTTTCCTTTTGTTTTCTTTTTTTCCTTATCTTTTTTCTACCTATTTTCATATGAATATTTTGTACTAGTATACCTCACTTGTACATATTATATCATTTGATATATTATATCAAATAAAGATTTATTTATATTAAAATCAATGGGGCATGGTAGATATCAACTCCTTCAATGTACCACTCATGTATAATCTGATATAATCTAATTGTAATATTGTAATTGTATTTTTCCCCGTCTGTTGTTAATTGTTGTTGTTTTGTTTGTTTGTTTTTCTTTTTGTTTTTTGTTTTTGTTTTGTTTTTGTTTTGTTTTTGTTTTTTTTTTTTTTCGTGCACCTATTACTGATCTGTTGAATTGCACTAACAGAAACAAGTCATGCCGACAGCTGTTTTATTGTTCTCACATGATTGAAACAATTTCGAATTCTGAGAATAAAACTACATAATTATATGCATAGAGATACAGATATAGAATATGACAAAATCCATTAGCATTATTCAGCACATTAATGGAGTTAGTGAGTCCAAATATGCAGTAATTATAACGTGAAAGGATTTGGGAATCAAATGAGTACGCCATAAACAATTGAGCCATGAGATAATGAGATCTATATTTCTGAGATACGGTTTAAGCATTTTGACACAATAGCGTCGTGTATTGTGCAGGCCTACATTCATTAAATATGCACGTATAGTCATTTCATCTGTTACACGTTAATGGGTTGCATTAGGAATAACAACAGACACATTATACCCAATGTGCTATTCGAGTGATTGCTTAGAAGCGAGTTGTTTAATTATCTACCATTGTATACATCCCATTGGTGTTACGATGTTGCAATTCTTTAACAATTATTATAAATCACTGTACAAGAAACTTCGTAATAATATATCATTACATAAAATGAATCCAATCAGCATTGATCATGCATTACGACACCCACTGTAACCATAGCAACCTGCAGTATCGATGTAAGCCCCGTTGGCAATGTGAACCTTGACTGATTTTCGATCGAATGTTCATCTCAGCCCTAATTTGAATTGTCTCTTTTGTTTATCACTATGAATGTCCACAAGGGACCAGCAATGCACGCTACCAGCACAAGCACAACTCCGATAATCTCGATGACAGCAGGGTGGTCGATTGGCGCCAGAATTGCAAACGATGGCACGGTGTACTCCAGCAAGAAGAAAAGCGCCACGCTGGAGGAAGCCACGAGGATAAGAAGACCAGGATGTATATGCCTCCAGGCGATGTTCACAGCTAGTATGCAAACATCGAGGAAGATTACGGCGCCAATGAAGGTAATGATGTCACCTCTCGCAGGCCATGATGGCTCTCCAAAAAGGACGAACTCGAGTGATGACATTAACACACCGACTAGAGCAGTCCAGAAGAGGAAGGGGGCCATATGGATGTGATGCAGTCGCGAATGCACCATGCTGGCCCCAACTGTAGTCACGATGACTCCGAGTAGGAGTGAGCAGTAGGCGTACATGAGATGTTCCGTAGGGCCTAGGTTTGTATCAGGGACTCCGCCTGTCCCTGGTGCATAGTCATCTGTGCCTTCTGGTGCATCCCAAGGTGCCACGGTCACCGTCTTAGTATCCACCACTGCCCCAGAATCGCTCTCGATGCCGTCACGGAGGGTGAGGTCGACATCTCTGGCGCTGATGACGGGCACCCAGCCATGCGTGAAGGAAGCGTGGATGCCATGCGCAGCCATCAAGATCAAACCGGTCAAAGAGGTCGCGCAGATGCCGCCAAATATCCAATCTGGTTCGATTTCAATGCACCAAGAGTAGGCCAAGGTGATGACCATCAGAACGGCTGGGAAGAGGGTCACCACCACTTTGCCAGGTAAGATAACCGCTGCTTGGTAACCACACAGCACCCCAAGACTCAACAGCAATCCAGTGAAAAGCAGTTCAGTAAAATGTTCTTTCGTTTCTGCTAAGAATGCACCAAAGAAGATGACTGCCACGGGTATCAGCATCGCGGCCTGGACAGAGTAAGCGAAGACGATGACTTGGAGTGCGGGTACTGTTGATCGGCCGATGTGGATGAGCGCCATCACTGTGAGGGCCAGAGTCACGGCTGAGAGAAGCGAGAAACCAACACCCATCGCCAGTTTCCTCTTACTGGGTTCATTGAACGGAACTTCCTCCTCGACCTCCATCTCCATCTCATCCACAGTGCCATACTTGGACTGTCCTCCACCTCCCAGTGATGGTGATGCTCCTGGACCACCTCCCTCGTGGAGAGGGATCTTGTCGCTGCTCATATCCGTCTGCTGCTGTTGCTGATTGTGACGTCAGTCTCGGAATGTAGCAGCTGAACACAGCTCTCTTTAACATTCCAACATATACTGCGATGTTCGAGAATTTCATTAAGCGTAAATCGATGACAACTATAAACGTACAAGCTGTTGCTGGTCCGTGACTTGGATCAATAGTTAGGCTGTTCATTGGCGAAGGGTAAAAATTATTTGGTACATCCGAGTATTCGGATATGACACCTTGATGTGTGATTAGGCCTATTCTGTGAACTAACATGTAACATTATAACATGTAAACTTTATAACATACTTATGATTGTATCTTTAGTTTATTATTCATATAGTATACATAACTATATTAGGCCAGTTATGTCATTCAAGGACTAATCCGATTATAAACAACTTGCAATAATATATAAATATGAAGTTCTAAAAATCAATGCATCAAGTTTTTAAGATTTTTAGATAATTAATATAATTATCGTATCTATATTGTTTAGATAATGTTCTAATGTGTGAATTCTGTCATTGCTCAATTAATGTTTAAAGGTCATCGTATTTTTCGTATTGCTTCTCGTTCTTCGTTGCGCCCTTTAAAGTAATATTGAGCCAATTTTAACAGCATGGTGAAAATGTTAAAAGCGTCGTTGGAAATTGAACACAATGCATCACTTAGCATATAATTAGCACATTTAAGTCTACAAATGTTTTTGTGACCGTACTACAATCATTTGTGAATGCATAGTTGTTTTTTCTTCTTTTCATAGAGATAACGACCGGCATATTTGGTACAACCAATTAATGAATGCAAAATGAATTCCTGTGACGAGTGCCACACATTATTTGGCTATTGTGAGCGTACAATTGAACTGTTGGCTATTATGATTTTCGAGACCATTCAACGAAATGGAACATCGACTATAATTTTGTCGGTCCAAACATACAGCATTTACGAGGGTTGTTCGATAATTTCTCGGGCTAACACAGAACTCGTGAATACAAAATTTTGACATTTGACTGCAATACAGGTCAGCTTTCCTGATGAAACTTACAAGCATTAAATTCCCAGAAAGTCACGTGGTCACTTTTGGCGCCAATTTGAGTGTAACAGGAGTCTTTATTTTTTTAAATGCAGCAAACTTCTGATTTACGGGTTAATTCAAGATCGATTTTTTTTTACTAATAATCATGGATAAATATGTTCAATATTATTCTCATAAACGTATTAAAGTAATAAACGAGTATATGCGTCTGTAACATTCAGATAACATTATCATACAATGGCCAAATTAGGCCCCGAAGAGAGCACTAGTACAAGTCTAAATATATGTTTCTTCTGGTAATTAATTTTAATTAGAACTTGAATACATTAGGTAATTTATGTTGTTAAATACATATTTATGTTAATTTGCATGTCAGTGCCAAGGTTTTAAGGATATCGATGAATCCAAAGTAGGTCTAATTGTCTCGTAAACACGTGTCCCGCAATCCTTTCATGACAGTTTTACATTAAAGAGGAAGAAAAGGGAGAAAAATGGTGAAGAAAGACCAAAAGTAGGATTTAAAACCATTGTACTAATTAGAAATAACATCACAGCAATATATGCTGGAGCATGCATCTGGAATAAGATTAAAGGCACTAAGGATGCTGGACGCTTCATCGTCGGAGAAATTTGGCTCAACGCAACAGTAGCAGTAGCCCTGGAAGCAGTGCTGGCCCGTAAAGACTGCACCACTGGACAGGCTGAATGAGGTGGTTTGATATCGTATGCGAGAGAGAAAAGCCAGAAGCACCAGCAGCTATTCAATGCCCAGATCATGGAGAAGCAGACATACCGTTCGTATCAATATTATCAACAACTGGAAGCCATATCATTGGCGGAATCTATAGACCTCCACAAATCACACTGGTAGAGGTATACATTGAGACCACTCTGCCAGATTTGATTAGAAGTACTGCTAGCTTATCTTATATTAGTGTATCCTTGCCTGGAGACTTCAATGACCAATCATTGCACCGAGTATATATGACATGGCCATAACACTTTGCTGACCAAAATCGCATAAAAGCTACGTTTTTATAGGCTGCGTTGTGTTGCTCACGCCGGAGATGATTGTCTGAGCAAACTCAACAATTTCAAAATGCGACTCTGAGAATTCATGGGCTGCAGTCAACCGCCTCGCAACGAGAATGAAGACAAGTCATGCGACGATGCCCTAGAAGCAAGTTGTGCTAGACAAGATGTTGTACATCAGAACAACATTCCCGAACGATCACCCTCGATTCAAGGTCACATCTCAAAAGAAGCCCAACAAGAAAACTACAAAATCAGATGAAAATAACTTCAAAACAGAAACGAACAAAAATTCGATAAATTTTGTGCCCCTATTAAAACTTTTAATATTTGTCCCCTGAAATAATCCAAGATACCCACAAATTGGGCACTTTCAAAAAGCAACGTTGTGACTCATTCTCTCAGACGTTATGAATTGAACCTTGGAGCCATCATGCTTGATCGTTGAGCTTCTCAAGAGCAATTCGATTAAAGCATCAAACTCACACAATAACAAAGAGAATCGGTGATTGAAGATGGTCGACTACATCGCTAGAGATGGCGTTGCTTTGCTGCAGGTCAACAATCCCCCTGTCAATGCCCTCAGGTCAGTAAGTCAGCCGTGAACTGATAATATCGCCTCTTCAACGAAACATTCGTTTTGATTTTTAATATGTTATGTCAGCTATTTGGTGAAATACATTGCAAAACATTCATTCATCCACGAACAATTGCACACTAAGAATACTGAGATGCTTCAATTTTGAATGAGTTGCGTCAATAGCAGGCCATTATTATACATACATATATATTTAATAGTAGCAGGTGCTAAGTAGGCCACACATGTATGTTTAATTTAGACCATTAACCATGCTTGACTGATACAGTTCGAAACCACGCCTCACTTTTAGCTAAAGATCATTATGGACCTCAAGCATCAATTCTAGCATTTAGCCATTTTTGACACGCTTGGTCGCATCGCAATGTTAATTCGGAATCGGTTGCATCTTCTAAATAATATTATGAAGTTGCATTGCCTCAGATGGCATGCTCATCTATGATTTTACTATTCTTTCTAGGCCCACTGGGTGTGTCAAGGGTAAACACAGATCAAATGGCAAATATAAGACTATTATCAAATATATTACAGGTTCAAATGGTCAATGTTTCACTTAGAATCGTTATTACCATCCTTGCTGAATAAATATTAATTCGTTTTGCAGCCACCATGTAAGGGTGGCAATTGAAGAGGGATTGAAGAAAGCTGGACAAGACCCACGCATCAAATCAATCGTCATTTCCGGCAAAGGGAGCTTCATCGCAGGGGCAGACATCAAAGAGTTTGCATCTGGAAGCACCCTCGACCGTGAGTGTTTTGGCTAAATTTAAGTCAGTTGCACGAAACAAGACGTTACTCTTAGTGACTTATCTAAACTCGCCCTTTATACTATTGTGATGCTCGACTATACTAAGTAAGCCATAATTATGTTCCAGCGTTACACTTTCAGTATGTTATTTAAGACCGATAGATAAGATGAGACAAGTATGTCAATAATCCACTCAATAATACAAATGTGCATGGTTTCTGGAACTCTTAATCTGCAGATACATGAAAACATGTACATCACTTGATTGAAAATCGTCAGATATGATGCAATAATAATAGTGTATTCTCAAATATAAACAAAAATAACTTATGACCTTTACCAGCCACGCAAAGACGGCGGAGCGTAAGCAAACCTACCATTCTCGAGCTATGCGACCTGATTGAGTCGAGCGGGAAGCCGGTGGTTGCCGCCATCAAGGGCTTTGCCCTGGGAGGAGGCCACGAGATCGCCATCTCTTGCCATTATAGAATTGCTCATGAGAAATCCAAGTGAGTCGATGGCTGATCGTGTAACATGATGTAATCTGCGTCTGTCGCAGGTTCGGATTCCCTGAAGTCGACATTGGCATCTTGCCAGCAGCCGGTGGAACGCAACGCTTTCCTCGCCTCGTGGGACTGGAAGCAGCGCTTGATCTGATTCCATCTGGAAGGCACATTGGTGCAGCGCAAGCCTTCAAATTGGGCATTGTCGATAAGGTATACATTGCATCTGACTCTGTTAAGTGGGGAGTTACTTTGATGTTTACTGAGCAGGTGGTTCGGGGCGATGCAGTTGAAGAGGCGGTCAAGTTTGCCAAATCTATCGCTGGTGAACCTTTGGTGGACAGACGTACCAGTCAACGTCCCGTTATGGGAGCAGAGAATGCTGTTTCCCTGAGGGATGGTATTGATTGCGAACCCCTTTCGTAATTAGGGTTAATTGAGTTTCTTGCAGCTGCTGTGAAATTGGCAATGAAGAAAAAGAAAGGAATGATTGCCCCAATTGTGTGTTTATCTGTTTCCTGTTGCTGTATTCAAACATTGTATTCTTCTAGCATTGCATCAAAGCAGTCATGGGTTCTCTGTTGCCATTCGAACAAGGAATTCAGGTGGAGGCTGCAGAGGCTGTTGTCGTGTTCACATCGGGACAAATGGGAGCTCTTCAATACGCGTTCTTTGCCCAGCGAGCTGCTCCCAAGGTACTCTATATACCGCAATGCTAAACACAGCACACAGAAGGTTCCTGCCCACAGTGGTTGCTGCCGTGTGGAGCTTCCTTCAAAACAGTCAAAGGTCGACCGATCCGGAATGCCGCTGTGATTGGGGCTGGTACGATGGGCACGGGCATAACTATGGCCATGCTCAACGCTGGCATTCCTGTCACGCTGGTTGAACAAGACCGCAAGGTAGCCATCCTCTTCTCCTCATGCCTCAGCTGTTCCGAGTGCTTTGCTCTATTCCCGTCTTTTTCCTCTTCTCAGTTCCTGGACAAGGGCGTTTCTCTGCTGAAACTGTTGTACGCAGGCAGTGTGTCTCTGCGAAAGATCACCCAAGATCAATGCGATGCAATCCTGAGTAAATTGAACACAGCGGTTGGATATAAATCTCTCACCAATGTTGATTTGGTTGGTTTACATTGAATTGTTATTTATCGTAATTTATAAATGTTTGCTTTCTGTAGGTCATTGAGGCTGTGTACGAGAACATGGCGCTGAAGAAGCAGATTTTTGCTGAGTTGGATCGCATATGTCCTCCGGAAACATTTCTCTGGACTAACACATCTGCACTGGACATTGACGAGGTGACTATTCCACAGGGTGACGTGAAATTCAATAAACCATGAAGCGGGCAGGTTTCAATGTAAATGTGATGAAAGCCTAGCCTTGTAATGTACACATCCATGCAACTATTACGTAACCTCGGGTTCAGGGACAAACTGTTGCAGATAGCTTCTGCCACGAGGCGACCAGACAAAGTGCTGGGCACTCACTTCTTTGTGCCCGCGTATCACATGAAACTTCTGGAAAACGTTCGTGGAAAATTGACATCTGCTGAAACGGTTGCTTCGGCTCAAATGTTTGGAACACGCATCGGCAAAGTGAGTGTGGTATTCCTCTCTGGATCTGATGTTATCTTATCTAATTCTCTTGTCATTAGATTCCAGTTGTGGTCGGTAACTGTCACGGCTTTGTCGGCAATCGCATGTTGCACAAATATGTCTATGAGGTTAGTTTGCTAACTCAGGGTGCGAGTTTTTTGCTTTGTATTTCAAGGAGTTTTAATGGGCGATTTGAATCAGCAATAGCTGTTTTTAAACCATGGCCATGACAATAGAAAACATTAAAGCATATAAGTAAATGAGAAGAATATAAAAAAAGTAGATAAAAACAATTAATAAGCTAATTATAAATAAAATTTGTTATTTCAAGGCGGACTTCCTCATTGAAGAGGGTTGTTGGCCTGAAGATGTGGACATGGTTGCTGAGAATTTTGGATTACCTCTCGGTCCTTTCAAGGTGCGGGATCTCTCTGGTCTGTATACGGTTTCAGCGAATGGTGATTATATAATATATCCTTTGATTGCTCTTTGACCTTTAGGTTTGGATATAAGAGTTCGAGGATTGCTTGAACAAGCCAAAGCAGCTGGCATTGAGATCAACCCTGCTACACGATTTCTCAATGGAGAAAGAATATCTTTGCTCTCAAAATCGCTGGTGGACAAAGGACACTGCGGGCGCAAAACTGGTCAGTGCTCATTGCATCCGCCCTCATAGATTGAGCGCTCTGCTTGTGCAGGTCGAGGGTTCTACAATTATGGGAAACCAGGTGGAAAGATTCCGCTGAACGACCGATTCATCAAAGACGTGATCGTTGAGTACTGCGCTGAGAGAGGCATTGAGAGGAGGAAGGTGGCTTACCAGGTAACGACATCTGCTGCTGTTGCTGCAGTGTCCTTTGTACTCTGTCCTGCAGGAGATTGAGGAGCGCCTTTTCCTGCCGCTCATCAATGAAGGGTTCAAAATTCTCGAGGAAGGAATTGCTTCAAAACCTGAGGACATTGATACAATTTGGTAAGTCTTGTTTTTATCCACCCTAAACCATGGGTTGGTCCTACAAGTAATGGTTTGGCACCGTATAACACTCGCTAGTGTTGGTGTGCTGTAAAACAACAATTTCCTGCAAGACTTCTCATTGAATGCTCCATAAATAATTCAAGGTTGCTCGGCTATGCTTGGCCGAGACACACAGGAGGTCCCATGTACTATGCTAACATGGTCGGATTGGACAAAATCTACAATCGCATCTGCCATTACAATGAGCTGCACAGTGAGTACATTATGACTGTGCCAATCAGCACTGACGTCATCATTGGTGTTTGCTCCACAGAGCATTCCGCTCACTGGCAACCGAGCCTTCTGTTGAAGAAACTAGCGGCATCAAAGACTCCGATGAAAGATTGGATGGAGGTCGCACAAGCATCAAGCAAACTCTGAAGTCATTGTGCTGATTGCAACTCTGTCCGATTGAAATGTTTGTGATAAATGCTAGTGCCATTGCTCAATTTTGTGATTAATAGCAACTTCAAAATACGTTGATTAAAAAATAATAGTGTATTAAACTCTTCTGTGATTCACCAATGTTTGTTTTGATTTCCCGAGCACCATTATAATTTGATAATGTGATTGTTTTATTTTGCAATTTGCTGTGTGATTAAAACAACAGATACTTATTGCTGGGCCCGATTCTTTATTCAGATTAAATCAGATTGCGTTAAGACGACTTCGCAATTAAGTCGTGTAACGCTTAATGGATTTAGGCGCAATCCTTAAAGGAAAATTCTTTATGTTATCTTAAGGCATGTTGGCAAGCAGCCAACAGAATTACTTATCAGCGTTTCACAGACTGATTTCGCTGATTAATTTCCGATCGTTGACAACGGATATTGTCACACATGCAGATTAAAAGGTCATCTATGTTTGCGAAAAATGTGACAATCGCTATCATAACGCACTCTGAATTTTTTCTCTTCTACTTCTCTGGTCAGTTCTTTTCTGGTCAGTATGTATCTTAATAAGGAGGATGCCTTAACTTTGAATTAAGAATCGGTTAGGTTGACTTGAGGCCGTAACACGACCAAGTCCGTTAGCCAAGTCGACTTAATTTTCATCTAAGAATCGAGCCCTGGTTCATGTCGGCTTAATGCGTTGTTTTCTCAGCTGTTTCAATGAAATCACAATGCCATTTTAGTTGTGTGACCTGTAAATGTATTTGAGAACAATGTAATTGTAACCGAGAACTTGGAATGTCTCACAGGGAAACATGATAACATTTATTCTGACTTCAATGTATTATATGTATATCGTGATTGAATTAACTAATGATATAATAATCACGTGTCAGTACAGAAAATGTACAGTAATATGAAAAACAAAATAGAAAAAAAGGCTAAACAGAAATAAAAACAATTCCGGGTTATAGCATCAAACAATTAAACACCGCATTCAGACTAGGATAATAATAATAATAATAATAATAATAATAATAATAATAATAATAATAATAATAATAATAATAATAATAATAATAATAATAATAATAATAATAATAATAATAATAATAATAATAATAATAATAATAATTTTTTGTGTACAAATTAAAACATGTACAGGAAAAATGAACGGATAAAGATTATGCCTCTGATATATTACAAAATATGAAACAGCGCTTATTAGCATACCTAGCAAGCCAGTTTAAAATTTAAACGCATTATGGTTACATGTAATTAATATTGTATTAGTCAGACAGATATAAACAGTCAAATATAAATATCTTGTGATATTAAACATATATAATGACCTTCGGTCGTAGGCAAGCCAGCCACATGGTAAAAAAAAAAAAAAAAGAAGATAGCGACAAGAAAGAAAACGGAAACAAAGAAGCAAAGAAAAGAAATGAAATAGGAGGAAGATGGAATATTAAACGTCGTTTTTTTGTTTTGTTTGTTTGGTTGGCTTTTTTTTTCGCCGTTTACTCCAGCATGGGCACTTGCAGCCACAAAGGAAGTGTAGAATCAATCATTCCTTCGCAAATCGCATCAGAGGCTCATCTCGCATTCTTGTTCTATTGTTATTCGCTTCCAATGCAAATTTGATGGCTGCATTTACGGTTATTGAGAAGCATGTTCCATAACTTCCATGAATCGAAGGCCGCTTGCCAGTCAATATTGTGAAAGGTCTGAATTAAATATTATTTCAAAGGATGTAACCAAGCTCGAAATCCTATATAATAGTAGTTATAGCATAACATTAATTATAATATTTGTTATAATAATAAAGACTCCACAGTCCAAACTTGATGTCGTTGATAGAAATAAAAATATATCACATTTTCCTCTGAGTCTTCTGAAGAGTGCGTTAAAGGGAGCATTGAGACAGATCTATATCTCAGTCTCTCTCCCTTGCACCTACTTAGATCTATATCTAACAGTGCAAACGTCTCGATCCACAAGAAAATCGATTATATATAGATTATATATAATTTCGTCTGTGACGTTGGGGCATGGGCACTTTCTTTGGGCTCTTCAAACACACAGACATTGAGGCTAATTTTCCAACTATTTCATTGTCAATTCGGTTCGGCTTTTGTTATGATTCTGATTGTAAAATCGATTTTTCATGCAATTTCATTCTTCTATTTCACTTGTGCTGCTTGTCAACTTTGATAATCAATCAAATTGAAAGGTAATGATTTACACTTTTTTTATGAATGAATATCCGAGGTGACCATCCCAGCCATATTAAAATATTTGTCGGTTTAAAATGTTATTGCGTGTGTCTTTTCTACCCAACTGTGAGTTTTAATGTGAACGAGAATATTGAGATGACCAGCAGATCTCGAGAGGAAAACAAGCCAAAATGAACAGCAATTAATGTCACATTTGTCACAAGGTGTGCACTCCACATCTACCGTTGAGCAAATTGCCAGTTTAATACATTCGTCATTTAATTATACCTGAGATAGCTGAAAAATACAAAAAAAAATAATAATATCTCTCCCTCCTCAGTTTAAAGCACCCTTTCTTTTGGCGTTCCGATCAGCATCTTGGGTGATTGTACTACCATACCTAGCTAATCATTGGAATTAGGAAAACAGGAATGCAGAATTGTTAAAACCACACTTTGGACAATCTTCACAAAAATACAGGTCTAAAATTCGCCAAAAGAAACAAAAACGAAAAACAAACAAAAACAAACAAACAAACAAATAGAAGCAAACAAATACACACCATTCACCATAAAATTATTATTCAGGTCACATTTCAAGCACACCCACCAAATTGCAAATGGTCGTATCATAATTATACTCATCATAACTAATAAACTACCAAATTTCATCATATGTTAATATAATATATTCGATAAAAACCAAAATAAAAATAGAAATAAATTAAACAAAAATTTAATTTTTTCGTTTGACTTTCAAAATCTTTGCAAAACTAGTTTTTATTTCACGTCAATAGACTTACCTGATCTTATCTCATTTGATCTATGTTAAAAAAAAATTTGATTTCAGTAGAAAGCAAAAAAAAACAAAAACAAAAACAAAAACAAAAAACAAAAAACAAACAAACGACAGTGAGCGCCTTATTCATAGTATGCCCATTAGTGTCATGTTGTCACATTAAAAATTTCATAATTATTCACATTTTGCCCACTTGGGGTGAGCACCAATAGTTGCAATCAGCCACTCACACCGCTATTATGTCTCAAACACCAAGAGCAATACTGTTTCTGGCAATGGATGACGTGGGATCATTCAATATATTGGACTCGATAGGAAATTCCTTTGGCTGAGCCCAAGGTACATAGTCAATAATTAGGCCCATGATACTATAGTGCACCATTGAATCCACATTTTTACTTCAACTGGTATCCGTCTGTTCAACACGAAGGCCAGAAACCAATCTTGAAGCAGCAAAATCCGACCATGGAGCTCCATAACAAGAAGATAACTTTGAAATACCAAATTCGTTGTTTTATCAGGCTTATTTTCTGTGCTCTGTTCGCATTTGTGGTAATGTCCTCGTGTTCTTTCTTCTGGACTAATCCGAAAACTCCAAGAGATGTTCAACCAAGGAAACTGCAAAACATCACATTGAGCATACAATCTGGAGGACGGCTGGGCAACCAGATGTTTAAATTCGCCTCGTTGATCGGAATTGGCCGGACAAATAACGCTTCCATAGTTGCACCAAAGTCTTTCCGAAGACTCCTAAACATATTTGAAATGGAAAGTTGTCGCATACCATTGATAAGCAGAAGAGAAGAAAGGAAATATCACAAACTTCAAACACGTGTGAACCCTGGTTATGACGCCAGGTTAAAAAACATTAAAGGCCTGGTAAAACATACGAAAACGATCATCGTTGGATACATGCAATCGTTTCGATATTTTCAAGAACACGACTCGGTCATAAGAAACTGTTTTCAATTAAAAAATAGACTCAAAATCAAAGTGAGAGACTTTTTGGTTGAACAGGGGATTCAGGATCAGATGTTGGTCGGAATCCACATTCGAAGAGGCGATTTCTTGACTAGGAATTCACAAAAGAGAGGGAGGGGGGTGCCAAAGGCCTCGTACTTCCACAAAGCCATGGATATAATGGAACATTTGTTTCCCAATGTCACGTTTGTAGCTGCCAGTGATGACAAGAAATGGGTGATGAAACACTCTGGCAACCGTGTGCTGACGTCACCATTTGCTCATCCCCATGTCGACCTTGCTCTTCTCGCCACTTCCCACCATAGCATTATCTCAGATTTTGTGATTGATTGGGGTTTTCCGGCTCCACCCAACCCGTTCGGGTGATACGGGCGCCAGAACAGAAGGCCCGGGACCGGGGTTTCCCCCTACTCTTATCGATAAATCCCAAGGGTTCTTTATCCTGCATACCACCATAGACAGTAGTACACAGCGCCCCGCCTTGTTACGCAGTTGGGCAGCACTGCAGAGTCACCGAAGAATTACAATTGTAATTCACAATCATAACGCCCGTGGCTTGATCGGGTCTCGAACCCGGGACGTCGACCCCCACGATCGTCATAGGATTGTAGTCAGCGGTTTAACCCACTGCGCTACCCGGTGCCCCTAGCATTATCTCAGCTGGAACTTTTAGCTGGTGGGCTGGATGGTTAGCCAATGGGACCACTATTTATTACCAAAACTTTCCGAGGATTGGGTCTAGTCTGGATAAAGGACTCGATCACAATGATTATTACTTCAAACATTGGATAGCAGTTGATGACTGATGCATCAGCAAGGGATTTTTATTTTTCAAAATTCAGTACAATTTCACATAATTTGCTTTTAGAGAGATGGCGTACCAACCGGTACTCCATCGATAGACCACTCAATCCTACTACTGTATATTCTAAATTA
>KB298496.1:214472-225471 GCA_000328365.1 Capitella teleta | reverse complement strand
TACTATAGATTTTCAATAATCTAATTGTGATTTGAATAACATAATTTTTCATTTTATAATACATAATTCATGTGTTAAAAGCGGAAGAAACCGTAAGTAAAACAAATAAATGAAGATTTGAAAAAAAAAAAAATAATAATAATAACCGTGTTTTAAATCCGGGCATCATCTTATTATTTCATGTATTTAAACTTTATTTCGACATGCACCCTCACACGGCAAAGATGTTCGCAAAATCACGTTGCTGATCAGCAAACGGGGGAAGCCCTTTTGGGATTAAATGTTACTATAAATAGCAGCCAATAAGGTACCACTGTCGTCGGTGTGTCCTGTGTCATTATACATATGACTAGGGAACCAGTGAAAATTCATTGCAGTCTGAGCTGATCTCTGGTTCGCTTGCACACAGAAACAGTCATAATGCAACCATAAACAGCGCAAAACAAATTACCGTAGCAAAATCTGATAGAGCTTACAGCGGTTCTGGACTTAACCCACAAGGATTAAAATTAATAAGCGAGCCGAATGGAAATGTGCAAGCTGGCTGTCTTGTCATATTGTAAGTTTTTTTTTTTTTTTTTTTTTTTTTTTTTTTTATAAATTGCGGAGGAGTGTGATATAGACAATAGACTATGGCGAGTCAAATTTAATACAGATTTTCATTATTATAACAAAAGAGAAACGCGGCTTATAGAGGTATTGCCGGAGCAGTTCATGAGCTGAGTGAAGTGAAGAGAGTTGGATGATTTGATGAGCTTATCAAGGGAGCCACAATACTACAATGCTTCGGAACTCTATGCATCTTATCAGCCTTATTTGGCCTTATTTGAGTATTCTAGTAAATTGCCACAGGGCAAAAGAAACGCACGGGTCTATAAATGCAATTATTCTTGGGTAGCTATTTATTTTGTGTGCAATAGAATGTTTTGAAATGAATATTTCAAACATGTTCAACAACCTCTTGCCTTCCGTGTTCAAAAATCAGTTCGCATGTGTAGACAATCCCGAAATCCCGGTAACCTTCATTTTGGGTACTCACGTGAGCAGTAAACAATAAAGACTCATGAAATGGACATGAGATTAACCCCTATGAATTTTGTACATGAAAGCATTCAGACATTGCCGATAACTTCACTATGCGGCGGCTATCAACGCTCCAAAGAAAGCTATCCAAAAATCCTTCTTGATCGAGCAATGAAAGCTGGAACCGTTTCCAGCCAAACGGGATGTAATGTCTCAACCATTCATCGCCTACCCCAGCACATTGCTGAAACTGGTTCCACCATATAGTCTTCGTACTGAATGACTAAAAGTGACGACTAAGAGACAGTATCATCAAATAGTGAGCGCACATCCAGGACAGCTTTAAAACAGTCATTCTAACAACATGAGGAGCAAGAGGGACCTACAACCGATTAATCTTTTCAATATCAGATCAACACCGGCTTTAGAAAGGTCTCGGCTCGCTTTTGGAGCTCCAATCCTGAATGCTGAGAGACATTAAATACCGTCGTTCTCCAGTGGACGCGATTGCATCAGAAATAGATACTACAGTCAAAGGCCAAACTAAAATCCATTTAAAATAAATTTTATTTAAAGATAAACAATACAAGATAACATAGAATACTTGATTACATAGAATAATACATACGATGCATACAAAAATAACCTTAATTGCCAAACTCGTGCTTGCATTGTGCATAAAACCAAGCTTTCTTGTGCTTAAAATACTTTATAAAACTTTCTTTCTCAGTCAAACGTTCTTACTGCATTAACATCATAGCAAATTTACGAAATCAACATTGGAAAATTGACGCATCGTCGAACGCTTTTGCGAATATATTATAAGCAATAATTGAGCTATTTTTACAGCAAATTATCATAACGTCCAATCAGCGACTGCGTTATGAAATTGCATTTTGAGACTTCAACATTAGGTAAATGGCGAGAGTGATCTATGCTATTTGTTTATTTATACGCGTTATTTATGCACGAATAAATCACTCAAATACACACAGCTGGTTGGCTGGCAGACTCCCTGCATGAGTGGTATAATGACAAGTATGTCATGACCTGGTAGTAAATATGGACCAAGTATTGACCTTGATTTCCCGGCACACAGTCGAGCGCATCGGTGAAGAGGCGGAAAGGTCGTGAAGAGGCAATTCCGTCTCCCGTACGTGTTACGTACGTTGTTAGTACGCGTTAAATAGTACTTTGCTTAAAATTCATTCATATAAAATGCAGATTCCAGCCGTAACTCAAATGTCGCCCCCGTAACTCGGGCCTATAATCTATCTCACAATTAATGTATTTAGTTTAGACGGAAAACAGGTCGGAGATAGAACGTATTCCTTGCTGCTGGACTTATCTCGTGCCGCTCAATGGGCGACCCAAATCGTCTTCAAATGTCTCAATTTTTATTATCATCCTTCTCGATTCCATTTATATCACAAACAAATAATGTTGGTTACGGAATTTCAATACAATGCGATCTGAAACGATATATCCGCACTTTATTGAAGCACCTTGGTTAGTGTTAATGGTCAAAATTTTAGTTGATTAAGAGCTTTAATGTCGATTCGATATCGCTAAGCCAACAGTGGCTGAAATATCAGGCATCAGCGTTTCAAATACCATGTTGGTATATTTGGCAGACCTGTGATGTGGTGGCAGATGATATCATTTTTTCTATTGGCTGGTATAATTATAACAACCCGACCACCTCTCATTTTAGTATTTGTTTCAAAGCTGTGTCAAAAAGATGTGTTAAAGATAAACTCTAATGCCGATATAACGCCAAATTCGCTAAATGTACACCCTACTTAGACATTCTAGCGCAAAATAATTATTTCCTTACCTTATTATCATGGTATAGAATAGGCCTCTCAAATGCCGCATTAATATACGGCATATGCTTTGTCATATACAACTACATGTAATATAATTATTTCCATACAAAAAAAAATCACCTTTCATCAGCAAGATGAGTAATCTTAACCACGGTCACTTTTGGCGGGAAGTCAAGTGGTCAAAAGACTCTCGGAAACCCGTGGTTTTGTCTATTGACAACCATACTGCAAAGAACGAGATATGCGATGTCTTTTCTGATAAATACAGCGCTCTCTATAACTGCGTC
This sequence comes from Capitella teleta, assembly GCA_000328365.1. Taxonomy (NCBI): domain Eukaryota; kingdom Metazoa; phylum Annelida; class Polychaeta; family Capitellidae; genus Capitella; species Capitella teleta. The sequence continues at coordinate 222,332 of KB298496.1, read as the reverse complement.
TCTTATGACACCGCTGACATGGCACATTACCTAACTGACATTAACATGGATTTGCTGAATAGTTCAATAGCTTTTATATATCGACAGAGGATTTCTCAAAAGCAGTTCATGCATCAAAACGAGGTAAATCGGACGAACACACAGATCCTTTGGCCCAGCAATCAGATCATCTGATCAACGGTACCCCAATTCTGTGTGGCAAACTTGCTCAACTTTTTACCGCAATGATCGTCCATGGTTTTGCTCCTGATTCCTTTCTTCTGGGTTCTATCGTAAAGAATTCTATAAAATCCATCAATTGTAGTTCCAACTACCGTGGTGTGACTCTTGAGTAGCATACTTGGTAAAATTTTTGAATTATTATGTACAAATACAGTGGTTTTCTGCACAGCATTGATCTTCAATATGGATTTTATAAATGTCATTCAATTGTACAATGTACTTTTATTATTGATGAAGTGTCTAAGCATTATGTGAGTAACCTTGGTGAAATGTACATTTTGTTATTAGATGCCTCTTAGGCTTTTGATAGAGTGAATTATGCCAAGTTATTCCGGACTCTTAGAAACAGAGGGATGTGTCCTTTGATATGTAAATTTCTTGCCTTCTCATATACCCAGCAAAAGATACGGGTCAAGTGGTCTGAATGTTTTTCTGAACCGTTTACTGTAACCAACAGCGTAAAGCAGGATTGAGTCGATGTCGTTGCCATGATATGTTTTTAAACCAGCTAAATGTGAAATGTCAACTGTTCTGTGACTCAGAAATCTAACGACAAGGATCCCAACAAAGGAATCATGGAACACGCAAATCAATCAGCGATGTACTGGAATGCTGTGAGTACTTAATTTTGCCCGAAATCCGCACTCCGTATGGCTTCACATTTTAGTCACAATCCGTCTTTTACCAAGACGCGTCCGCGTTCAGAAAATAGCAAACGTTTTATGTGAAACGTTTTGATTAGCCGGTTGATTAGGAATAAAAAGCTAATTTAAATGTTATTAAGAGGTTCTTACAATCAATCTTCGCCAGATAATGAACACAAATAAAAATGGTCTAAATAACATAACGTCACATCAGGTGGAAGTCATAACATTGTGAGTTTGTGATCTAACGACATGCGTAACAGAGAAACCCTGATCGTGACCTCGGTTAACTGACTGCAACTGAGAGAATGGTTTTGATGAAAACCGGATGTTATCAAAAATGCAGTTTTCGTCAATTCTCAGTAAATTCGTAGCGGCTGTGGTGTAACAGTGCGCAGGTGTACTGACACGAATTTGACTATTCTGATTGGAAGAAATTTGGACTGTCCAAACACGAGTCGAAGAAATGTGTCCGAAGTGATTATTTGTGTTGAAGGAAGTGTCTCAGACGGCTTTTAAATTTACCTAGACGCACACATTGTCATCTTTTTAATGTAATTTGCCATGATGCACCTTTTAGTGATCAAATATTTAATCGTTTTTGTGAAGTTTCTGCGCACTAAACTTAAGACCGAAAATTTATGTACGCGCCCTTGTTCTTATTCAGCGATCAGTGGGAGTTCCTCTGTCCTGAGTTCTAATATTGTTCATTTATGCACAAAGTTTGGTATACCAAAGCACCGACTCCTTAGTTAGGATTTCTCTTTCCGCTCAAAGTTTTTTATTGATGACGCCACCCAACAAATAGCTAGGTGGCTTAATAAGGGATCTTAAGTTTAATCGAAATGACACAAATGCACGGAGAAGGTTCGTATTGTTTGTACATCAGCATCCAACGGCAAAGGATGGGCCAACGAACTAAATGTATTTTACACCAGATTTGAGAAAGGAAGACGAGGACCTGGTATTCCATCAGCCAGCAATTGCACCCATCCAATTCGAAGAAGAAGACGTCAGGAGAGTCTTCATGGGAAATAAGCAAGACAAGGCTCAAGGACCTGATGGCTTATCTTCCCGTCTACTGAAGGCCTGTGCACAAGACCTTGCACCTGTTTTCACTGGCCTCTTCAACCGATCACTCGAAGAGAGCTGCGTGCCCACTTTATGGAAGTCCTCAACCATCACTCCTGTGCCCAAAAGACCCGAATGACTGGAATGACTAGCCAAGGACCTGATTGACTGAATTGACTGATTGACCTGAGTGATGAAGAGCATGGAGCGACTTGTTCTGGGTCGTCTGCTTAATCAGATTCAGTTGAGCATGGACTCCAACCAATTTGCTTACAAAGCCAGACGTTGTGTTGATGATGCTAGTGCTCTTACGGTACACATCGTGTCTGAGCACCTGGAGACTCAGGGATCATATGCCAGAATTCTCTTTGTGGATTTCAGCTCGGCATTCAACACAATGCGGTCTTCTATCCTTATATCTATACTGGAGGCCCAAGGAGTTACACCTGCCCTCTGTCAGTGGATCTTCTCTTACCTCAACAACCGACCTCAGCAGGTACGCGTAAACCAGAGCCTCTCAACAATCAGGCACACCAACATCGGTGCCCCACAAGGTTGTGTCCTGTCCCCCGTGCTCTTCACGATTTATACCGATGAACACCGAGCAACGTCGCAATAGACTAGGGTCATCAAATACGCTGATGACACAGCGCTTGTTGCCCTACTCAGCCCTGGCAAAGAACATCTGCACACGGATGCAGTCTCACATTCCATTGACCAATGCGACAATGACGACTTTAAATTGAATAGTGCAAAAACCATGGAGATGTGCTTCGATTTCCGCACTCATAACACCATCACCATTATCAAAGGTCAACTCATCGAACAAGCGACAACATACAGTCAGAACTCGTTATTACGAACCTTCAGGGGCCATAAAAATTAGTTCGTGATATCTGGAGTTCTATATATCAGGAAAGCATCCAAATCTCCCATCGAGAAAAAAAAACGTTATGATTCATAAATTGACGTAATGATACATGTAATGATACATCATAATGTAATTAATTGTTTGTGGTGACTTAGATTCTTTAATGGCATCAATTATGTCATTGTCAGATGCGACCTGGCAGGTTTCGACACAATCATCCAGGTTAGTACTCTTGGCACGGCACGGCGCAGCAGTTCAACCCAAACAAAAATGCTTTTCTCCTCCAAGCCTTCATTGATATCCTCAGAATCGAACCAATATCGAATGATTATCCGTTTCAATTTTGTCTGTGTTATATGCTATTTCTGTTGAGTAAGTTTGGACTAATTTCAATTAGCGTTTGGAGAATGTTAGCGATTGATCTCTTTGGTGGCATGATTACCGCAATCGTTTCTTTTGTCTCTGCACAAACAAAAGATAAAGGAACCAATCGCCACTTTGAAATCGGCGGCCTGCTCGACAACAGAGCGGCGACACACACGGCTTTGATATCCATTAAAGACCGAGTTGTGAAATATCACAGTTAGCTTACATAATCGAGTCGATTGAGAGGAGTGACACGCAAGCAGTCAACAAAATTTGCTCGAGAGGGGTATGGATAATGCTTTAATGAGCAATATTTTGAATTTTTATTGACTTTCACATTGTGAGTTTGTAATAGCAGGAGTCCTTTCTGCTCAGGGGACTGGATATTTGGTTCGAATTAACCGAAAGTTCGAATAATGCGAAGTTCAAATTATCCGTTGAACCTGCAATGTTAAATGATAGGGATCTGGCGGGGACCCTAAAATTAGTTCTATATAACCGGAAGTTCCATATATCAGAGTTCGTAATAACGAGCTTTGACTGTAAAAGTACCTCAGCATCACCATTCAATCCGATTTAAAATTGTCATTTCACATCAGTACACAGTGCAAGAAAGCTTCAGTCCGGATGGACCATCTAAGGAAACTGAGACAATTCCATGTGGACCGTCATCTGCAAGAGCTGTACTTCACAGCAACCATCAACAGCCTTCTCCACTTTGGAATTAGTGTTGGGTGGCAGATGCCCGCGACCGAAATAACTTCGGTGGTGTTCAATGCATCGCCGGTAAAACCATGAACTCTACCGAGAGGCCCTGGGGAGCATGATATCGCCAAAGAACAATCATTCGGGCCAAGAGGATTATCCGCGAAGATTAAAAGGCTTCGCGAGACCTTTGTGCCTTCTGCTATCAGACTCGTTAATTCACAACCCATTTAATGTCATTATCATCCAAGTTTTAATTGTCATATTTATCAAACATTTCGTTCATTATTACCTGTTTGGCAACACCATTCATTCGGGCGAATAAAATTATCTTACCTTTTCTTTGTGTAACACCACCCAATAGAATATATATCACCTTAGATGACGTGGACAATATCCAAAAAGGACCCAAGTAGATAGTAGATTCACCAAATCGGAGAGCTAATCGGCGTTAATCACTTAAAGTGTGATGACCAAGATATCGCCAAATAATAATGTTGAAGTTTTATGATCATTATTATAATATTTATGTCTTGAATCGTTACTACCGAGCCATTGTGCTGCCCCCAGAAAAACAAATGGAAAATTTTAGACTAAGCCGCCCATATCTAATTGCGAGGTTTTGCATGTCTATTGTTCTGACAGAGAGGTTATAAGCATGAAATGGAGAAAACCATTAAAGGATACGGCACGAAATACCTCTCAACGATGGGTCTAATCTTAGGCCCCATTAGGAACCTGATAGTTGCACTAAATAATATAAAGAATTTTCTGGAATATCATGAATCAACAGGGTCTGTACTCGTCAGCGTCGAGTGTTTAAGGGGATCGAACAACTTTTGAGGGTGAAGTACCTTTTTGAGTGAATCGACCTGGCATGTCCTTGCTAGCATTATATCTAATTTGAGGGACAAGGTAATCACACAATTGACCAATCTATGCTAGATCATTGCTCTAACACCACAACAGGTAAGAAGCTGAGAAGATAATGGATGATGTAAAATGAATAGGTTGTGTTGCATTGCACTATTACTGCAACAGCCAATCGGAAAAAGTAAAAAAATTCATCACACAGTGTTAGGGGGGTAAAGTTCTTTCATTGAAAACAATGATTCATTGCATGAGCTAACCAGGAAGACACGAACTTCATATTTCGATTAATTATAAACTAAGGAATCACAGATAACAGAGATTGACTAAATTATGTGAGGCATACACCTTGGCAGGGTCTGGGCAAAAAGAGGACGTCACCACGAAGGCCACTCACCGAAAACCAGACAACCTAAGCTATAATACTATTGGCAAAAGGACTAAATTAATTATTCATCCTAACTCTGCCAGTCCGCTAAAATTTTCTACCTGCTGTTTCCATTTTGTCATTTTCTCTGTCTTATACGAAGACCTTGCAAGACAGACAAGTTGAACAATGCCCAGCACTGAGTGCCGCCAGGTGGAGTCCCCTCGAATCTTCAGAGTGCGTTTTTCGCTCGCCAATCAATCTGTGCGATTAAATGGCGTCCATTGAGCCGACGCAATTCACGCAGCCACCCTCTGGGTACGCGGGGCTAAGCAGAGACTGCATTCGAGCGCAAGATTCGGCGGCATGGCGTGTCGGACAAACATCTTGGCGGTGTTAGCCCTTCTGATTGTTCGAGGTAGGTTGTCATTCGTCATACATGTAGTTTTATAGAGATTGTTTCTTGGGAATAAGCATTGTCGAAAGTTAAAACAGTTAAAGAAAGTATGCTCCTTGGAACAATGTTACATTCTGCGAATTGTGGCGGTGCCGGAAGTAGTCAAACTTCGAACTTTTGATAGTAATTTGACTTTTCTTGATCGTTTATGATGGAATTAAAAGAGAAACTCAGTTATTCTTTAAATGGCAGGTAGTTATAGTGGATATATGAGCCGATTCAACGGAAGATAAAATTCGAGAGACTTGAGGTTTTTCTTCTTGATCTATTATCACAAATATGTAATCATTATTATGGTATTGATGTCATGAATAATTAATTATGCACGGTTCTCATGCACGGTGTTGAATAGTTCATATAAATCCATCGATAAAACAATTTCTTCTCGTCTTCTCGTTGCTATCAAAAGAATGATCGTATTATATCTCATCTTGAATTTATTAATAGCTGGCAGATACTTTCAAATTTGGTCTCCATGCACTCAAGCAAGAGAATCGATCTAAAAAGGTTTCGAACTGAAAAGAGATCCTTCTTTGCGCTTGATTGGTCGGCATAGACAGCTGGCTCGCTCGATCATCGGTTGCTTGAAACTCCACCAATGGCGATAAAACAGCCGAACTTTTCAGGCAATCAGAGAACAAAACGCTCATGCCCAATATCGGGAAATTAGGCATTGACTGATAATTGGTTTAAAATTTGTGATTCTCGACCTGTTTTATAAAAGCTATTTTGCTTGGTGAATATACAGAGTGGGCCAAAAGTAGTCTATCTACTCCATGTTGAAGATCTCAATGCTTTTTAATGGTGCAACGCATTTCTGAGAAAGTGTTACAAAACATATATTAGTCAGTTAGTGTAAAAATCACACTAAGATAAGAGAAATAAATACTAGGTATGTTTAGTTTTAGAATATATTATACATAGCTATAGATAGGTAGTCCTCCTAGGACTACTATTTCTAGGTAAATTGCTAGGAATGAGTCCTAGGAATAGTAGTCGTAGGACTACCTTTTCGGTAGGACTATACATGCTGTTACACCGGTACGACATTGACTTTTGCCTTACCGTAACTGATCACTTCGGCGTCAAAGCACAAGACGGATAATTAGTGATGATTCTGAACGATTCTGAAGACCCGCCTGACAAAAGGGATGACAGAGTCTCGGCTCTAGTTGTATGCATGATGCATGGTTTCTTGGAAAAACCTTGAGCAAAACGTCACGTCTTTGCGGTGGATTTGAGTGCAATGGTGTTGGCATTAAATATTAAACCGAATTCTTTTCACAACTGAGAGCTACAATCAGAGCACGTCTTCAAAGTTGCGCCAGGGGACGATTATAACGCACGAATAATGCATTCCGTTTAATAGCTACATTTGAGATTATATCCTTCCTCGTGAGTCATTAATGTGTTCTTTATTAAAACCCACGTGTTATACTGAAGCTTGTAAGGTGGGGTATCGTGCCCCATCGAAAGGGCTTGGCGCTGATCACTGCAAGTTTGAAGCAATCAGTTACCCTCGTTGGATAAGGCACTTGAAGAGGACCTCATATTATTGTATTGAGTTTTGAGATGAGATAGAATAAGCCGTAGATATGGAGACGAGCTTCTTCCTATTAGTTAGACAGAATGTCGTCTGAATATTCTTATATACAGACGGAGATACAACTGTATATAAAACTGGAAGTTACACGAAATGATCATGAATTCAGCGCTCAATTTCAGACGCTCGTAGAAAATTGTGCAATTTGGCAATTAAGAACGCTAATACCAGCCACAAACTCACACAAACTATAATCCCGATATATTTTGCCACCTAATTAAAGTGTCTATGACACTTCAGCCCCTAGATTACATAAATCGATTCACGGAGGTTTCATTATGCCCTTATATGGGTCAAAGTTCAATGTAGTGCGATTTCTAACACTTTTAGAACGCTTTTTCCGAAAAAAAAATCAGCCCCCTCGCTCCCGAGATTTGAAACGCGAGATCCCTCCGGATCGACGTTGTGACGTCACAAAACACCAAGGTATAGGAAATTAACATGGGGAGACGACGAAATTTCCGATTATCCGAAAACTAAAAATCAAAACAAGTAAATAACATTCGCCATGTTTAGAACAACTTCCGCTCTATTCAATCGACCAATCAGCAGACAGCAAAATACCGTCTAATACTATCTACAACCCCCAAAACTGAGCGCGCTATGCATAGCGATTCGCGCCATAAAAAAACAAACGTAACTGCATGTACCAGGCTTCTAGTCAATCCAGATGGGGATCCTCAG
>KB298496.1:136249-211208 GCA_000328365.1 Capitella teleta | reverse complement strand
TATACGGATCCAAAAGGTTCCAAAATGAAGAGTGGCCGTGTACGGATCCAAAAAATTCCAAAATGAAGAGTGGCCGTGTACGGATCCAAAAGATTCCTAAATGAAGAGTGGCCGTCTACGAATCCAAAAGATTCCAAAATGAAGAGTGGCCGTCTACGAATCCAAAAGGTTCCAAGATGAAGAGTGGCCGTCTACGAATCCAAAAGGTTCCAAAATGAAGAGTGGCCGTCTACGAATTCAAAAGGTTCCAAAATGAGCAGTGGCCGTCTACGGATCCAAAAGGTTCCAAAATGAAGAGTGGCGGTCTACGAATCCAAAAGGTTCCAAAATTAAGAGTGGCCGTCTACGAATCCAAAAGATTCCAAAATGAAGAGTGGCCATCTACGAATCCAAAAGGTTCCAAAATGAAGAGTGGCCGTATACGGATCCAAAAGGTTCCAAAATGAAGAGTGGCCGTCTACAAATCCAAAAGGTTCCAAAATAAAGTGTGGCCGTATACGGATCCAAAAGGTTCCAAAATGAAGAGTGTCCGTCTACGAATCCAAAAGGTTCCAAAATGAAGAGTGGCCGTCTACGAATCCAAAAGATTCCAAAATGAAGAGTGGCCATCTACGAATCCAAAAGGTTCCAAAATGAAGAGTGGCCGTATACGGATCCAAAAGGTTCCAAAATGAAGAGTGGCCGTCTACAAATCCAAAAGGTTCCAAAATGAAGAGTGGCCGTATACGGATCCAAAAGGTTCCAAAATGAAGAGTGGCCGTCTACGAATCCAAAAGGTTCCAAAATGAAGAGTGGCCGTCTACGAATCCAAAAGGTTCCAAAATGAAGAGTGGCCGTCTACGAATCCAAAAGGTTCCAAAATGAAGAGTGGCCATCTACGAATCCAAAACGTTCCAAAATGAAGAGTGGCCGTATACGGATCCAAAAGGTTCCAAAATGAAGAGTGGCCATCTTCGAATCCAAAACGTTCCAAAATGAAGAGTGGCCGTATACGGATCCAAAAGGTTCCAAAATGAAAAGTGGCCATCTACAAATCCAAAAGGTTCCAAAATGAAGAGTGGCCGTATACGGATCCAAAAAGTTCCAAAATGAAGAGTGGCCGTCTACGAATCCAAAAAGTTCCAAAATGAAGAGAGGCCGTATACGGATCCAAAAGGTTCCAAAATGAAGAGTGGCGTATACAGATCCAAAAGGTTCCGAAATGAGCAGTGACCGTCTACGGATCCAAAAGGTTCCAAAATGAAGAGTTGGCGTGTACGGATCCAAAAGGTTCCAAAATGAAGCGTGGCCGTCTATGAATCCAAAAGGTTCCAAAATGAAGAGTGGCCGTATACGGATCCAAAAGATTCCAAAATGAAGAGTGGCCGTCTACGAATCCAAAAGGTTCCAAAATGAAGAGTGGCCGTATATGGATCCAAAAGGTTCCAAAATAAAGAGTGGCCATCTACGAATCCAAAAGGTTCCAAAATGAAGAGTGGCCGTATACGGATCCAAAAGGTTCCACAATGAAGAGTGGCCGTATACAGATCCAAAAGGTTACGAAATGAGCAGTGACCGTCTACGGATCCTCAAGGTTCCAAAATAAAGAGTTGGCGTATACGGATCCAAAAGGTTCCAAAATGAAGGGTGGCCGTCTACGAATCCAAAAGGTTCCAAAATGAAGAGTGGCCGTATACGGATCCAAAAGATTCCAAAATGAAGAGTGGCCGTCTACGAATCCAAAAGGTTCCAAAATGAAGAGTGGCGGTCTACGAATCCAAAAGGTTCCAAAATGAAGAGTGGCCGTCTACGAATCCAAAAAATGAACAGTGGTCATCTACGTATCCAAAAGATTCCATAATGAACAGTGGCCGTCCATGGATCCAAAAGGTTCCGAAATGAACAGTGGCCGTCTCTGGATCCAGACAATTCCGAAATGAACAGTGGCCATCTACGGATCCAAAAGGTTCCGAAATGAACAGTGGCCGTCTACGGATCCAAAAGGTTTCAAAATATACAATGGCCTTCTATACGGATCCAAATGGTTCCAAAATTAGTAGAAATGCATTAGTTTGCACTAGTTAGGAAATTAGACACAATGATAAAGCTTTCCATGGGTCGAATATTGAAAGAAACTGTGTCCTAACTCATTGCACACAGCTAACTCTTTCACATTAAAATATTCCATAAAGAAACTCCAGTTCTCTAGGAATAGGGTAACTTGCATTTGTGCTCAGCAATGGTGAGGGTCAACAATGGCAAATAAGAACCAACACAGAACGCCACTGCTACATCATCGTAAATGCCTAACTCATTGCAAATTTGGTGCATTAATTGCCTTGTAACCTAAGTTTTTTTATTTTTTATTTTTTTTTCTGAAACCTAAATAGGGCTATATTAGATATAGGGCGCTGCGGAACTTTTCACCGGGTCATTTGCATCCTGCTATACCGACACTACTGGCAGCTCAGCCATTTGAAAATACGATTGATTGATTTTAACAAGTACATATGTACTGTGTATAACAACAATCGAGAAAACATAAGGAATTGGTAATAAATAATAAAGAATTGAGACTCAACACACTAAAAACATGACAATTATAGTTACATTATTTCATGGCTTGACGAATGCTTGGCTGATGCCCGGCACGACGCAATGCACATCAGGTAAGCATTCAAAATAAGATTGTATATGTGCATTGTTGGCTCGTAGATTTGTCAGTGGACGAGTTTCTGCTTTCTTCTCCCTAATAAATGCACACTATATTAAATTATTCAAACAAATTATGTGACCCAAAGGCTACTCTATATTACATTTCATTTTCTTTATATCTACAGACAAGGTTTTGCATCCAGGTTTTTTTCGCTTTCCAACTGGTTTTGGTTGAAACTGTCTGGAAAGCCAAGAAATCAACCGGGTCTAATATAAATGCAGTTTACAGTATCTGATGGCCTGATCTAATATGTTTAATATAATATTGATGATAATAATAATAATAATAATAATAATAATAATAATAATAATAATAATAATAATAATAATAATAATAATAATAATAATAATAATAATAATAATAATAATAATAATAATAATAATAATAATAATAATAATAATCGAAATTTGGTTGCTGTAATTCAATCCCTGTAATAGCAGCCCTATCCCTCTAAGTTTTCCTGTTCTGTACAAAATCATAGTTTGATTCATGATTCATGATTACTGCACAGAACAAAGATCAGCAATTGCTGACACATTGAATTATACAAAGGCCTTCTTTTATTGTAAGCATTGTGCCCGCCCACGGAGCAATGGTGTTACTCTTCAAATTTGTATTAATTGCGTTGTAAACATGGCTCAATCCATTTCCACGCACCGATTCGAAGAATGCCGGAAGCATGTGCTATTAATTGGTCGGTTCAACCAAGGGATTCATCCACATATCCTTGTGCCTCGATCTAGCCTTAAGTATGAAAAGGACACCAAGTCCTGTCCTCGAACTTAATGGTGCATGGTATCAGGCTCCTCCGCTAGACACTTATCAGGTTTATTGAGCTGAGCAACTGAATAGTTTGGCAAATACCAACTGGTTCGAACTAACTTAGATCTAACAAAAGGTATGAAAAATCCAGCCAGAGGACTACATGACTCAAGTGGCAACGGACAACTGCACGTGTCCTTGGCTATTGTTCCAATGACACAAGCAAATGATAACAACAGAATTGATCGATTCACCTGCGATTTCTCCCTCGAAGATTGCATTGTGTCTAGGAATTCAAAGCATGGATAAAGAAGCCATTCATTGACTTGGACCTTGGTGAAAGAAGAGTTGAATTACATCGAAGGGAATAATGGCTTCATTGTCGAGGTGACTTGAAATATTTAGCTGAGATAGAAAGACTCCAGTGATGGATCGGTCGAACATTTATAATTAAACCGTTACGTGCTTATCCAATAGGTCTCAAATTGATTTAATACAAGGCATGTATTGTCAATATATTTACATAGTATTTTCGGTCATGCATGTTTCAAATGTCAATTTAATTATCAGGTGGTCAATGGGAGTTGCTATTGATGCTATATAATAAACTGGCAAAGCCCTTTGACAGGCGGACTCTTAACTCGTATATCATCCCTTTCAAAGCACGTAGAGTTGAATGCTTGGAGCACAAGTGAAAGTTGTTCATGTGTCCATCATGTTGTCCCTTTGAATGGCATTGACGATTAATGATTAATGCCGGCAGTGATACGTGGATCCTTCCCCGTACATCTCAAAATAGAAAAAAAAAAAACATAAGGAACGGTATCAATGAGCTATGAATCAGTGTTAATATTCATACTATAGTGTAGAACAAAGCGTACATTTATTCATACTTTCCAACTCATCCACCAATGTGATTGATCACTTTCCGTGCTCTGAAAGATACTTTACGATCACCGAACGCACATAAAGAAATACTTCAACTTCAAACGCAGGAGTTTCCGATGTTCGTTCATATTTTGTCACGCTCTCTTGATTACGCACCATCCAGCCCCCTTCTCTCCATGCACTCTGAATTCTCGTTCAACAACAACTGATTGATTCAATAGATCGTAGGTTTCATATCTGTTTGCATCAGTCATCGATCTTGGCTTGACGGCAAGTAGAATTCATGCAGCTATGACTCCAGATGCAGACAATTCGCGTTTTTTGGTTCAAAATATGAATTTGCGATAATAGTCAATCGGAAGTTCTTAACCGATGAGGCATTCTACGTCATTAAAAAATAATTGCTTTACAGGAGGTTACAGCCTACATCCTTCAGAGTTCGGAATTAACGGTTTGCATATTTGGCGAGGGCGTTATGTAGATCAGTAGATCAGCATATTAAAGTTATTACAGAAGCAAAGCGTTCTACTAAAATCTCACTGAAACCAATTGAATTTGAAGCTTTGTGTTCTTATTAATATATCATTCATATACGTATATATTATATTATATACGTATTCATATACGTTCATATTTCGATTTTTGCTTATTATCGTATTGTGTTTTATAGTAAACTTCTTGTGAAACTTGGGCTTCTCGAACGTCGTGGAGAAAATGGACGATTCGGCCTTCCGCCCCTACTCGACAGACGACATAAATCTCTTCTGCACTTTGGTGCTACTATCAATCGTTCTATTAGCACAGATGTTACGAGGAAATTGTCTGTTAATCCGATCCCTTAAGTAAGCATATCGATGACATAGGAGCTTTTCTTCTTTTGAATGTTGCTCCCCAGTTTCCTTATTATCTTTCCTTTGAATTGGTATTTGGTTTCTTGATATCTTGCATTTAACATTGACAGGTAATCAAGAAACAATGAAAAATCGACCAATGCGTTATATATAAATTGATTTACCAGGTACGCGTAGGTGAGAGCTGTTCAGAGGTGGACCGACCCGTACAATAAAGTTAATTCAGCTCGGTTTCTCAGCACGCATGCTCTGATTGCTAATTGTACCATCATCTATCGGGGATAGAGTTGCAAATGCTGACGAGAGTAACACGGCTCATTTGATTGCATTTATATTTTTCATTTGATTTAGCTGAGTGTCGCCAAACTTCCTCTTCCCACATCAATCAGACAGGCCGAATGGGTCCCAGCTGATGGATCACGCTCTTTATTTGTGCCTGGATTAGATCTGCCTCTAATCAATATCGCTCCTCTAATTAACTTCATCGTAGGAGGCCAGACAAAACTGCACCCATGGCACACTTTGCATCGTAATTGACAACTATTCATTTCGGATTCGTTTGCGTCAATGGTGAGGCTTTTTTTTACCAATTCACGACTTGCTTTTCCATATTTGCATCCCACCGTGGAATCAATGCCACTCACTGGAGGTTTATTGCTGCTTCTGATAGGTCCATTCATGCGATGAACTCGTGCCAGGCTAATTTTTGTTAATATATTGCCGAACACACCACAGCTGTCATACAGCTACATGATGTCTTAGAATTGGTTGTCACGGAATTCACATTATTTGCAATCATTGGCTCGACACTTTGGCTGAGACGTTTGTTTGCATAACAACGAGGTCATCTAGGACAGGTAAACATCATAACCAAGACAAATAGATCGCGTTCAGGTGTAAATAGGTTGCGTTGACTGTTGATGAATGCTCCTGTCTACCTGCTATCAATAATCCAATTAATAACGTGGGATTTCGGCAAATCCAACCCTCTACTCGAAAGAGCCCTCCAAACAATTATCCTCTACCCTAAACGCGAATTAGGGATTATAATAATAATGTACGGGATTATTTTACTTTAATGTCGGATTGATTTGTTGTAACAGAAAATTGAGTGTAATAAATTGATAACACGATAAAACAATAATTAAAATAGAAAATATATTTCAGTACTATATTATTTTGGTCATCCTTTTCTAGGTTGCTTGGCAACAACAAGCCCGGCAGCAGAAGCAAATGCAACCAGCAACAATGTCCCAACTGCAGTATTCCATGCCACGCAGATTTCCGAATCATCGGCACCTGGCACAAACGCTTCAGTAACCTACAACATCACAGACAGCACCACAAATTCTGTGATCACCAATTCCACTGTGCAAGCTTCAACAGAGACATTAAATGTGACTTCTTCGATTAGAACAACACACAACCTAACGTCTCCAACGTCACAAGCATCCACGGAGGACTCCACAAATAGTTTAATCACATCTGCTTTGTCTTCCATCAATTCAACTACCGTGGAGTCTGTCACCATGGCTAATGGAGATGCATCCCCGGTGATGAACTCCAGCGCTGCATTCATTCCGACTGACAATAGTACAATAATCAACAACAAAAACAATGACACCACGCCCAATACCACATTATCGTCCACGGAATCAGCAGAACCCACGGAGGACAACACGACATTCGTAAACAATTCTGTGGCAACATCTTTGTTGCCGATCAGCTCTACAGAAAGTCCACAATCAACGAACTTGAATGAAAGTAGTGTCACAGTGACTGCAGCTACTACATTTGTGGATCAATACAGAACGACATCCACAACCAAAAATGCATCAGATCCTATTTCAACCGTGGATGCCACAGGCATAACCACCAGCCTCGTAAACATTACTGCCACAACATCTTCATCGCCAAGCGGTCCAACAGAAAATCCGGTTTTCACGACATCGAAGACAACTGATGTCACAGAAACTGCAAGTACCGCACTCATGGATCAACACAGAACGGCATCCACAACCGAAAATGCATCAGATCCTATTTCAACCGTGGATGCCACAGGCATAACCACCAGCCTCGTAAACATTACTGCCACAACATCTTCATCGCCAAGCGGTCCAACAGAAAATCCGGTTTTCACGACATCGAAGACAACTGATGTCACAGAAACTGCAAGTACCGCACTCATGGATCAACACAGAACGGCATCCACAACCGAAAATGCATCAGATCCTATTTCAACCGTGGATGCCACAGGCATAACCACCAGCCTCGTAAACATTACTGCCACAACATCTTCATCGCCAAGCGGTCCAACAGAAAATCCGGTTTTCACGACATCGAAGACAACTGATGTCACAGAAACTGCAAGTACCGCACTCATGAATCAATACAGAACTGCATCCACAACCAGAAATACATCAGATGCCATGGATGCAACGGATTCAACCATAGATGCCACAACATATGTAAAGGAAAGAACATCTTTGCATGTGGATGGATCTACCAATGGCAAAAGAGCGAAAACATCAACCACTCTTGTCCAAAGCACCACTGACGAAATAACTACAAACACCCGTTACAGAAAGGAGACGGACAGCGATGAAACGTCAACCGGGCAGGACTCTACAACACTAAAAGCCACACTGACTACAACTGTCATTCCAATCACCTCGCGCTCAGATAAGCTAACAACTGAGATGGACACTACGTTAGTCGGCACAACAACAACCGAGCAAATGGCAACAGAAAAGTCACTAGTACTCATGAATGAAACCATCAAAGCTTCGGATTCAATGCTCAACAGTAAGTATTGTCTAGATTTGCAATAATTATACCACTTCTGTTTATCAAGGCTGCCGATCGAACCTGCTTCAGTCTAAATACCTGGAAAGCATGCGACCCATGGATGCTTCGAAGGTGTCCAGTTCATCCAAAGGTCCATTCAGGACACATGTTCTACCAGCCATGGATTCATCATTCACCAAAGGACCCTGGTGTTTTCCAGTGTCAACAGATATCGATGTCATTATTAATTTCGAGAGTGACGTTGTCATTACTGCGATTTCGACTACTGGAGGAGGATTACATCACAGTTCATGGGCTAAAAGTTATCGTGTGAGCTATGCAGTTGAAGGCGATAATGACACTATGTGGATCGCATACCAAGAGGACATAGGTGAAAACAAGGTGGGTTACAGAATTAATTTTCAGTCATAATGCTTACGTAAAGTGTACGTACTTTAATCATCAAACCTCCATTCTCTATCAAGTTCAAGAACTGATTAATCTCATATGACTGCCTCATAACGCACTAGATAGATTTAATATAAGAATATCGTAAAGAGAAAAAAAAAAGCGATACGTTTACAGCAGCTGTAATCGCAATGTCCCCACTGGCGGCGTACCCCGTTTACAGCAGCAACGAACCTTACTGCAGGGGATAGAATATGTTTATTACATGTGTAGATTCAAGACGAACACACATTTAATAAATTACTATGTTCTGCAAAATAATGCTTTTGGAAGAAAAAATGGAATAGATTGCAAGAAAAACAATCCAAGAAGCATATAATTATATACGATATATACAGGAAATTTTATATGCATTTGGCATGGCGTTAAGAATTCTATTGTCGTATTTTTGAAGATTATTTTCCGATCAAAGATTTGGTGGCGTTTACAAAAATAGCCTTGTCTCTTTCTCTTTAATAATTTCCTTTATTAGCTTTAACTGCCACCCTGTTATAACAGTAACAAGGAGTGAAGATTTGGATCAAACCTCCAGGGCAATCCACCCCCTCGATGATTCGGTATGGTTCGGAGTTCGTCGGAGGTTTTCGTAAAATCACTGCTGTCATTGAAGTGCGGCACTCCGTATACTAAAATCCCTCTTTATAAATTCATATAGATAATAATCGTGTTTTTTTAAGTATTGCTGCTTTACCATTAATTGTTTAGCTATATTTTATAATTAATTTGTCTAACACGCATCATCGTTAAATATTCCTCTTGCTTCCTGTTCTGCTCAGTTTAAATGCTCACCCTTTCTCACGATATGCTAATATCCGGTGCCAATAGGCATTCGAGCCTTGCGTTTTAAACACATTAATGCGCACCATTCTACATCACCCTAAATATTTTTTCTTTTCTTTTCTTTTTTTGCAATGAATATTAGCAATCCTATTCCTAACATTTTTCAGACATTTCAAGGCAATATTAACCCCCAAGATCAAGTAGAAAATATTTTGCGAAGACCAATCACCAGCTGGTCAATTCGGATATTCATTGATGACGTCAAGACATCAGGATCAATGACCTGCATTGAAATGGGCGTATTTGGATGTTACCCTGGTGAGTCAATTATGGGAGTTTACTTAAATGGTTGTGAGTTTCATTTCACAGAGAAATTCTCCTGTGGAAATCGGAGGCAAGATGGTCTGACCTGCTATTCCCCAGAGTATGTAGCAACCAATTGGGTGGATGCTTATAAAACATGCAGAGAGGAAGGTGGAGTACTCCCTATGATTACGACAGAAAATGAGAACCAACGGGTTAATAGTAAGCTTTTTAAATTTTGAATTCAATTGTTATGGTTTCTTCTCCTTTTTAGACATTACTCAGAAACCAACCTGGGTTGGATTGAATGACATTGGTAGCGTTGGAGATTACAGATGGCTTGGGTATCCGAAGCTCCAGGTGAGGCTGTAGATCACTCACCATTGCATAATGTAATTGCATAATGTAATTCATCGAAAAATTGCAGTACGAAAATTGGGATTCATACCAACCTGAGTCATTTGAGGGACATTTGGGTCACGTGGTTATGAACGGTTCTTTGGAAGACAGTGGCAACTGGGTAGAGATTTCTGGACATGAATTATTTGAATATTTTTGCCTAACTGAGATGCAAGGTTAATTAATTAAACGTATCAACAGTTGATATGAATATAATGCCATTTTTCCTGTAGATGACTCATGCCCAGTGAGTTACATAAAGTTAAATGACACCGATATCTGCTGGAAGAAAAATCCCACCGAAGCAACTTTCATAAAAGCTTTGACCGATTGTGAGCAACAAGGAGGAAGGCTACCAATGATCCCTGATTTGAACACGCAGCAAGCTCTTTCTAGTGGGTTTAAAAGAATAATATTGTCTATTTGAGGCAACTTTTAAACATTATTATCTCCAGATGAACTCGTTCCTTCGTTGTGGTTAGGAATGCAATTCGTTGATGGGACCCTAGTGCCTGAATCCCATTTTGAGAACTGGGCTGAATTTCCACCAAATACAAGTGATACCAACTGCGTCTACATGAATAATGAGAAACAATGGAGAATTGGAAATTGCAGCCACGATAAACATTATGTGATATGTGTGATGGTGAATACAGGTAAGTTTAGTTTAGAATACACAAAATAATAAGCACTGATAACTAATGCTAGGTGTATGTCCATTGAATTGGAAATCATCTGAGGGGTATTGTTTATCCCACCACCAAGGCAGGATGACGCATACAAATGCAACTGAACGATGTCAATACCTCCTTGGAACACTTCCCATACTGAGAAATCAGTCTCTACAAGATTTACTTGGACGTAAGCTACACTTGACCCGTTGAACCAGTAAGAGATTTCATTTTCCAGGTGAAATTATGTCTTTCTCTTGGCTATCTCTCGTTCTTGATGACAATGCTTACCAGTGGTTGGACTGGGTGAATAGTTCGGTAAATACTTCGTATTGTATTGAAGCACTGACTGCATCATGCTTATGTTTTTCTAGATAACATTTTCCGCTTGGTCAGCAAGTTATCCCAGATATCCATCCCAACAAGCATGTGTGAAGATGGTCTCCAATGGACAGTGGTCAAGTTCGGATTGTAACTCAACCAACACATATCGATGTCAGCATCCTTATGCTGCAAGTAAGACGTTTCAATGGATCCACTTTCTTGCATTGCTTGTGGTTATTATCAGCACCATGCTTAGCAATGACAGTGATGCCACTAACCATTGCTGCCGGTCAAGCATTTTGCTCTCATGATGGTTGGTGGAAAGCGCTGTTTGTCAAAAGTATACAAGGATTTACAATTGAAGACAGACTTGGCAATCAGGTATAATAGATCTCTATATACCGTACGAAATGAATGTTTCCTTCTGTGTTATAGATTCTACATATTCCTGGTCCTGCAGACACCATGGGTCTTACCTTTGGAAGTTTGGTTATGCTAAAAAATGAGAATATCATTTGGTCATCAAATACGGATGGAAGTAATGCCACGAGCTGGAGAATATCACAAGATGGTTACATACTACTGGAGAGCGATGGCACCGTTGTGTGGAGCTCAAACGCCAAAGGTTATGCAATGATATATGATATATAGATACATTTCATAATCGAAGAAAATTGGTAATGTGTAGGATTTGATGGGTTTGTGACCCCACGAGACCAGAGATGTCACTCAATAGCCCCAATAACACATGCAGCAAGTGATAGTGACGCCCTAAATGAGGCCGATACTGCAAAATACCCGTTTCCATTCGCTCCCCTTGAACCTTCCGGTGGATGGGTGGTAAGCGAAGGTTCATCGTGGACCGTAGGCTCCACCTATTTCCAAGTATGCTGAAAATCCTTATTGAATTTCCAATTTCACATACTTTAACTATAACCAGAGTACATTTGAGAAGCTGGTGTCTATTCATGTTTTGCGATGGTACCCAGCGTTAAGTCATCCTTTTGAGGAGGGGGTGACGATGACCAGAGGGTTTCTACAGGTCAGTCAAGATGGACATCAGTGGCTAAACATTTCCTGCGGATCTTCGGGACTGGTTGGTTCATCGATGCATTTGTAAAGAAAATAACCTTCGTAGTATTTCAGAACTGTATAGGATCGGATGATACAACGTATGGATTCATGAACCAAGTGACCTTTTTGCCTCCACTCATCACATACAATCTGAGAATTGTCCCAACAGAGGGATATCCTCATTCGATGGTTGGATTTCAAGTTGAATTCATGACTTGCCTGGGTAAGCTAAGATTACATCACCATATATATATTATACTTGTGCAAATTCAGATGACATGGCCCTTGGGCAAATTGGTGATACCTTTGCTTTGACTGATGGAGATCCGAGTACTTGTATGGCAGCTACTAGGGTCGCTGTTGATTTATCAAGTACAGTATACATTCAGGAAATCCGCCTCACCACACCAACACATGGTCAGTCACTGGTAGTCATTCATCATATAGCCTAAATAATACCTTAGGTTTCACTCTCTCAAATTTCGAAATCTTTGCTGGAGATGCCAGCCCTATCTTGACCTATCCAAGAGATGTCCCAAATGGGCAAACTATATCGTTGGAGCTTGTCTCACCGGTTCTCTCACAGTCAATCACTCTAGAAGCTCAAAGTACATTTAGTCTGTGTGGGCTTGAAGTTTACCGACCTGAAGGTACTAATACTATTGTATTGCTAACGCATCAACGTTTAAATAATTGGGTCATATTCACAGATCAAACTGACATCCCAGCTGCTTCATGGACAGGCACAATTTCTGCTGACCCAACCACCGTTTTCCCAATAGTACTCGCCCATAACCTGAGCTCTGACGTGATTTTTTCAAGATTGATGATCGAGGTCAACTCAGGAGTGAACCAAGGTTACAAATATGACATGTATGCTTACCCATTGGCTGACATTGGGATATACTACACATACAACACCAACAATGTTACCATACACTCTAGAGGGAATACCCCAAGATTCATATGCCTAGGTAAGGATGCCCAAAAAATGTGATTGAATCTACAAATTTGATCTTAGATACTCTGTGGAGTAATCCATACAGAGATTGCAATTCAACCTCAGTGACTTTGGTCATTGAAATTTGGACTGAATGTCAGTTTCCTTGGCCTAGTTACATGACAGGGTGGAGACCTGATTCTTACATGGGTAATTAGTACACGTATATGATAGATCAAAATTCATCAAACAGTATATGCTCAATAGGTGGAAAGACAGTCACCTTTCTGCACGGTTTGGAGAGTGACCGTTTGGCCTCAATTGCTAACGTTAAACACGAAGGTTAGGTATTTTAATGACTGATGTTATGTTATCTGAATAAGAAACAATAATATAACTACAGAATCTGGTGAAATGATCAACTTGAACCTGCAGACAAACTCGACGCACGCAATTGCAAAATTCCCAATCTCTTTGGGTACGTTGCATCCTAAATAATATAATAATATGCGAGCCATCAAACTGATTAATCGCCATTATAGCCACAGTTGGCGTCGAAGACGGAGACACCTTGTCAATCCGAGCGGTGTTATGGTCAAGCATTGGGTCAACTAAACCTAGCCATGATATTGAAATACCCATCACAAGTGATGAAGCTCCCAGTGTTATTTTGACTCCAAGCAACTTCCATCCAGGGCAGTCACTAGTGTTGATTCAGGTAAACTGATTCAGATGAAAATAACATTAATTGAATGTTCGAGTATTACAGGTGGTCGAGAATGGAGCCTTGGTGGAGTCGGCGCCGACTGTAAGCTTGCCTGGCCTGATATACTCTTACAACGACCATCACTTGAGACTTTGGTGGAAGAAGGATTTCGATGAAAGGAAAATGTACAGACTTCGTTTTGTCGTGTATCGAATGGGTATGCATATGGATGTTGTATGGAGCGTATAATGTTTCTTTCGTTCCAGGGAAGGATCCGTTGGAAACGAAGTGTGGCCCATTGTCAATTCCTGACACAAATATTCAACATATTTGTAGTGCAACAGCCATTACAGCATATGCATTGCCTGGCTACCCGGAACCTATATCGGCAAACTGCAATGAGAATAATCGGTGGAATATATCTAAAACGAGCAATGGTAGTCAATAGAAAACGAAATGGTGCCGTTGCTTTCAAAACGCTGTTTGCAGAGAATTGGATCAGCTATTATGGGTTTGAATACCAAGTGTTCAACGTATCAGGAGGCACTGACGTTGAGGTCACTGAATTCTGCCTGCGTCATTTGGCTCATTTGCCTTCAATTTCCAACCCAGGAATTCTCAAATTCTTAGATGACTTGCTCTTGAAGTAAGTCTTACTGTCACCAGCAAGGTATACTCTTTAACCGATTATTTGTTCATTCACAGTCACACAAAACCAGTGCAAATTCCTTTAGACCATCAATTAGGACTCTTATCACAAATGTCTAACTCGTCTGTCAATGCTTCGGATATAGCAGAATGTGCGACAGCAGTATTCAATCAGAGTGGTCAATATGTTGAGTACCTGATGAGCTGCAATGAACTGTACGATTTGGTCATCTGCAAACGACCTGGTGAGAAAGCTCTCTGCACTTTTGCCACCCACTATAATCGAATTCTAACAGCATGCAACAAACAAAGTAAACTCGGGCACATTACCGTGGCTAATTGGAAACCAGAAGTCCCGCCCTTGTCCATTACATCAACGCAAACCACAGCTGAATGTCTAAGTCTCTGTGGTCATGACAACCAAGATTGCTCCATGGCAACACATGATGAGCCAGGGAACATTTGTTCGCTTTATGAACCACTAGATTCGATGGATTTCA
Organism: Capitella teleta; assembly: GCA_000328365.1. Classification (NCBI taxonomy): domain Eukaryota; kingdom Metazoa; phylum Annelida; class Polychaeta; family Capitellidae; genus Capitella; species Capitella teleta. The sequence continues at coordinate 196,412 of KB298496.1, read as the reverse complement.
CTGAAATATTCGGGAACACAAACACTCATCGTCTTAGATGTAAGCCAGGTAAAGTTATTGCTATAATATACTCGAATGTTGAAAATATTATTCTCGTCTGTTCTGACCTTGCAGCTTGTGACCCCAATTGGGAATTGATCTTCGCCGCAACTACCGACCTTGACATTGACTTGACTGGAATTATTATGGATGATTACAGTACATATGATTTGGGTTTCCAGTACCCTTTTGAACTCACTCAAAACAACGAGAATGTCTTCAAAACAAAACGTTGGCGAACTTTCTACAATATGTATAAGGTGTGAGCACTTCTAGTATTTTGATTAACATATGTGAATGAAAAAGTTTCATAAACTCGCAATGAATTATTTATTTTATCCACAGATCCGAATTAGCATGCTCACAGAGGACGGCGAAGAATTCTTTGTAATTATGTCATCAGCAGGGTCAATGAAAAGCACGTGGTTCCAAGAAAGTCTTACTATATCCTCATCCATCGATGTCGTCAGTTCTTTTGATGGAACGCCTTTTCTGACGTAAGCCTGTTGAATACAAGATTGATCAGATAATTATGCTGTATTCAACAGTTGCCTGCCTAGCACCTTGAACGAATCATTTTACATATCAAGTAGAAATGCGTCTTGTGATGACCCTACCAGTGGCATACAAAGGCCAGTATTCTTGTATAATACTGATACAGGTGTGTATACACTTTGATTGCAGGTAAACCGTTTTATTGCCTCATTTTATAGGTTATAAATCAGCGAGCATGCTGACTATATATGGAGACACAGGTTTCGTAATTGATCATACCTGGCTGTGGTTTGTAATGCGTTGTTTTTCTTATAGTGTGCGGCGTCGTTGAAAGCTATGACTCACTCACAATCCTTGAAGACACGACTCAGATTGTCATGGATGGAGGGTTTCTGACATTTAAAATGAATCTTTGCGCTAACAAGGATGTTGGTGCAAAGATATATCTGCTTCAGGATTCAGAGGATTGGAAAAGAGGGTCATATGTATTTCAATTTACAGCCAGAACCAGCAGCCCCGCCGTGGATGTTATGCTAACCTACGCTAAAGACAATGTTTTGGAAGAACACACTTTTAATGTGGAGCGCAATCTCAGTTGCAGTACTCCACATGAGGCCCGCTATTGGATTAGCTGGAAGTATGGTAGGATCGAAGCTGGTTGGGATCGATTCAGATTGCAAGAGAAACGATTTGCTTTGTTTTATCCACCTCATGCAAATATGGTTGACGTTCAGTATGTCGCAATTGAAGGCGGGCATTGGACAATGCCTGTTTGTGAGTATTCTATTTCGTTTTCTGAGTTCATTTCCTTATTTTATTTTGAATAAATTAGCCCGATATTGCCAACCGATGCCGATGCCCAATACAGAAGAGGAATGGCTTCGTGTGTCGGAAGATTGTGGGGTGGCTTCCAAATGTAGACCAGGGTACTGGCTCCCCACAGATGTCAACCACGCCACACACGGAGAGAGCGGTGTATTTGCCTTTGTATCATTCTGTGATGAAAATAACACCTGGACTGCTGATAGGGATTGCCAAGGTAAAACATCGACAATCACTCTGCGGAACCATACTGTACATACCAATTTAAAAGAACGACCGTGCCCCATGTTAACAATCGCGAACTCCAACACGACCAATGTTACTGCTGTTTACGGTGATGGAGCAATCGTTGTGTGTGATCAGTGGCACTTCCCCGAAGGAATGAGATTCAATGATACGGTTTATGAAACCTTTTGTACGGAGGATGGAGAATGGGACCATGTGAGGAAATGCAAACGTAAGTGTATTGTCCATATTTGTGACGATGCTTCATTTCATTGGTGATGCACGCATCCATCTTGCTATCACGTGATCATTTTTAGCTGCTGTCGGTCCTGGGTTATTGAGCGATGCCTGCATTTCCGTTAGCATTTATATTAATCGATCAGTTTCTACGCTGCTTTTTCGTGTCATCTGAAGTGTCTATACACGCTTACAAAAGGTAGTCAACGATTTGATCGAACAGTGAACTTCGAGTCAAGGTCATCAGTTGTGGGCCACTGTTACTTCTGTGATCTGTGAGAGAATATCATTGTGTGTTTTCTTCCGAGTCAAAACAGATCAATCCTAGACATAATTATTGAATGATATTTTCACGGACTAAAAATTGACCCAAATCAATGCTTTGTTTTAGTGATTAAGGCAAATCTTTTCCGTGATTGAGATGCTTCTCTTCCGGTCGTTTAATAAGTATCTGTTCGCTTCGTATAGGTATCTACTGCGATGATCTTACTGTTCCCGACTCAAACTCTACCAATCTTCGAGTGTTCCTGAACGACACAATAGTAATATCATGCCTACCTGGTTACTGGCTTGATTATGACTGGGCTAATGACACAGTCATCTTCAATGCGACGTGCATGTATACGAGGCAATGGACCACCATTTTTAACTGCACAAGTGAGTTGACTAAATACCCTATGACAAATAATTATGCATGTTCATGCAGTCTTACGATAGCCTAATTCATAGTCCTCGTATCTGATATTTCAGTCTTACGCTCCTTCCTGATCTCCTTAATGTTTTGAATTCTTCCTACAATCATTTAATACATTGTATGCATGAAAAACATCTTGCTCGTTTTTTTTTTTTTTTTTTTTTTTTTTTTTTCTCGTCGGTCATTTATTTCGAATAATCTTATTCAGAACGGTTATCTGGCCAATCCCAATCCCTCAAATCGTTGATGTACCTGCAACTGGAACAAACTCAAAATAAAAATTGATCAATACCCCTTTGGGTGTATTCACACTCATTCACTACTGATTTACCATTTGCAAAAGTACCCTGTTTTATTCCCAGATCCAGGGGAATGCTACGCCTTCTGATCAATTTCTTCAGAGGGGCTTTTTTTCTTTTTCCATTTCCAGAATTAGATTTACTGCTTTTTTCTTCTGATTTCAAAGAGGGTACCATTTCTTTAATATTGAATTAGTAATATTTATGATTGATCATAAATTGTGGTCATACAGCTGACATTTTGTCAATTGTGAATACACGAATGCTGAAATACACGTAAGTCCTGCTGAATTGCAGGAGCTCCGTGCAATACCCTGACCATACCCTACTCCAACATATCGGGGCTGGACGGTGTCTACGAAGACCTGGTCGACGTTCAATGCCAGCCGGGGTTCATTATAAATGGCACAGATGACATTGAATCAGATAGTGTGTTTTGTTCAGCTGAAAGGACTTGGTCAACTTTGCCTAATATCACGAATCTGAATATCCAAGAGCCCACTCCACGTTGCGTCCGTAAGTCTGGTGTGCTCCAATAATTATTTACAGAAATTGGTATCTGATCTCCAGGTAGGAAATGCCCTGATCTGGACATTCGGAACAGCAACGTCACAGGTGTGCCAGGACGTTACAATGATACAATTGATATATCAGTGCACTTCTGTGATTACGGTTATTATCTGCCGGTCAAATTATCAGCGTATGTAATTCAGTGCAACACCTTAGGATCGTGGTTTCCGGTCATTCACTGCACGGGTGAGTGATATTGCAATCACGTGCAATCTATTTTTCATCAACGGTTTCAGCAAAGCCATGTCCATCGCTGACAATTCTTAACTCAAATGTTGCTAACTTGACCATATTGTATGATGACCCACCTGAAGTGCTGACTTGTGATATTGGATTCGAAATACCATCGATGGCATCAGGCTCTGCAATCCTAACATGCATGGGGGATCAGACATGGCACAATGGGAACCTCACTTGCGAAAGTATGTCAGAGTGATCTTATTAATATTGATGTCAACAGTGAAATGCTTATAATTTACATAGGAGTGTCCTGTGGAAATATAACTATTGGCAATAGCAACGTCACATCCTTAACTGGGGTGTATGAAGACCGTGCGCAGATCACCTGCGACGAAGGATACTTGGCATCCAACGTTTCGCAGTATGCTACAATAATTTGCCAACATGATGCTACCTGGAGCAAGGAAACTGACGCTTGCCAGAGTATGTTTACAAGACCCTTGAAATGAATGCATAAAACGGACATTTCGCATTTTACAGGACGATTCTGTCCACTGCTGACGATTTCATTCTCAAATGTCACGGAAGAAGTTGGTCGGTACACCGACAATGTCACCATATCTTGCAATAAAGGCTACGAAGCTAATGGCACCACCCAGTACTCTACCGAGTGTCTGAGTACTGGGGCGTGGAGCAAGGACATAGACTGCACGAGTAAGAATAATCGTATAGAAGTGCTTGAGTGTCCATAATTCGGGTTGCCATGTTTTCAGTTGTTCCATGTCTAAACCTGACTGTACCCAATTCTGACACCATTGGTGTTGATGGGATATTTGCTGATGAAATAATAGTTCGGTGTATTACTGGACATTTGTTTGATGGAGAAGTTTCGTCAAAGCTAGTATCATGCCAAGCCAATGGATCGTGGAACTCAAGCGAAGAGTCATGCCACAGTGAGTTCAGTTTTGGGTGCCTTCAATATTTCCAGTGTAACATGTTTGCAAAAGTTTCCTAAATACTGATTATACACACATTGAAATTTTTATTGAAATGCTAAATCATCGACTCGAAACGTTTCACTTGCACAATAAAACCAGTTACATGGCCGCATGAGCTATTTAGTACTCCTAAGTAATATTATTATTATAATATTATTAGCCACCTAAATGTACTAATAACAATCAGATCCAAAAGCGATTGTTACTTTTAAATCGTTGCAAAACTGTAAGTTTTAATAATAGAGAGCTTCAGGCAGTGACGTTATTTTGAATGCAACCGAATTTTATTTGCCAACAATTCCCAATTTTATATCTCATCATTAAGGAGTACAATGTGGCAATATCACAATTGAGAACAGCAACGTCACACAACTTATGGGGAAGTACGAAGATGTCGTCTCCGTTCATTGTGATGAAGGATACATCGTCCAAAATGAGTCAGTCCGTGAAACCTTGTATTGTAACGATAGGGGTTCTTGGAACATGACTTCAGACTCATGTCAAAGTATGGCATTTCATGAAGATACAATCGATTATGCATAAGAAATGTCTATTATGTAGGGCGATTCTGTCCATTGTTGACGATTTCCTTCTCAAATGTCACGGAAGAAGTTGGTCGGTACACCGACAATGTCACCATATCTTGCAATGAAGGCTACGAAGCTAATGGCACCACCCAGTATTCTACCGAGTGCCTTAGTACTGGGGCGTGGAGCAAGGACATAGACTGCACGAGTAAGAATAATCGTATAGAAGTGCTTGAGTGTCCATAATTCGGGTTACCATGTTTTCAGTTGTTCCATGTCTAAACCTGACTGTACCCAATTCTGACACCATTGGTGTTGATGGGATATTTGCTGATGAAATAATAGTTCGGTGTATTACTGGACATTTGTTTGATGGAGAAGTTTCGTCAAAGCTAGTATCATGCCAAGCCAATGGATCGTGGAACTCAAGCGGAGAGTCATGCCACAGTGAGTTTGTTTTCTTTTCTTGTAGATGCATATCATGTTACACGCTTATTTTAAGGAAATAAATGTCCCAACATCACGATTGAAAACAGCAATGTTTCAAACGAATTAGGAGAATATGGAGATACAAAACATGTGCTTTGCAATGAAGGATACATAATCAAAAACACGTCAACCAGTGAAGTGATTTACTGCGATGAAGATGGTTCATGGAATATGACAACAGACTCATGCCAGAGTAATTTAATGCACATATGCATATACTTGGGAATAGAACTAATTTTTATTCCATCATTTTAGGGATTTTCTGTCCGCCACTGTCCATTGAAAGAGCCAATGTTAGCCATATTTCAAAGCAATATACTGACTTAATATATGGTCAATGTGAAGTTGGACACGAATCCAATGGAAGTTATAACTTTCTATCGGAATGTCTAAGCAACGGGGTTTGGAGTTACTCCACGAAGTGTGAAGGTACATCTTATCCCAACGATACCACCATCCATTGACCACATGTTCTTCAGCTGTTCATTGTTACAACTTGACAGTTGAGAACTCGAATACAACAGCAAGAGAAGCGGTATATCAAGACATACTCTTGGTCTCGTGTAATGTCGGCTATTCTTTTGATAATCATACATCTGAACTGGAGATTGAATGCCTGGAGAATGCGACATGGAGCATGACTCCCGCCTGCAGAAGTGAGTATAAGGGCTATATATTTCTGGACAATCCTGATAATCATTATGCACAGAGGTTTATTGCTCGGACTTGACAGTGGTTCACAGTAATGCAAGCGCTTTAGGAGGCTTCTATCTTGACCAACACATAGTCGAATGTGAAGATGGATACGTCATCAGAAATCTAACCAAGTCGGCTTTGGCAACCTGTGATGCTTCAAAAGAGTGGGATATGTCGGCAGAGGCTTGCCAGCGTGCGTACATTATTTAACAAATGGACCAATAGAATGTTATAAAGTTTAGATTCGACACATATACATTGTTAATTATTATAGGTGTCTTCTGCCCATCACTAACTGTGGCAAACTCGGACATTCACTCGTTCATTGGCCAATATGGTGATCATGTGATCATATCATGTGACCTCGGATACGAGGTCATGAATAACAGCTATTACAATGCTACCTGTTTAAGTGAAGGAAGCTGGACGTCGACGCCTGACTGCAAAGGTTAGTCTACAGTAATAATGTGTACTATAAATCAAACCTCTTGTCCTCAGCCGTCGTTTGTGAATGTTTCACGTATACAAACGATTTGAATTTGGTCAACCATACATCAATAGGGAAATATGGACAGTATTTGGAAGTAGAATGCAGTCAGGGTTATGGTGCAATGGAGGGAGTTCCCTATGTCACCTGTCTGGCTAACAAGTCGTGGTCTGATGCACCTATCTGCTATCGTGAGTCTCATAATTACAACAACAAAAAATACATTTATCAGTAACTTGTATGAAATACAGGTGACTGTGAATCACTGCAAACACCAAGTCATCTCATTGTATCTAATAATGACACCACGTACGGGAATATTGTCGACTTCTACTGTGAAATTGGTTATGAACTGCAAGGTGTCAGTTCAACACAATGTAGCAGCAATGGAAGCTGGTCTCCACCTTTTGACACTGAATGCACTAGTAATGAGTCTGGACTTATTAAAATATGGTATCAACCGTTTTGATTTCTAGTTGTGAACTGTGGAAATCCTCCATTGTCAAGCTCTTTACTGTACGCAGAATTTCTTGGAGTTACCAGCTACCTGGCAAATGTGACGTATGGATGCAGTCCTGGCTATGATGTTTTAACAGGGTTGCCGACATCTTTTTGCCAAGCTGATGGTAACTGGACTGAAATTCCTACATGTTATGGTAACGGTGCATTCATATAGTGCTGTGTTGATACATAACTGGTATATTACAGCGAATTGCAATCCATTGTTTGCCCCGGAGAATGGATCATTTAACAGTAATCGAACTCACTATGGGGCTGAAGTTAGATTTTCATGCATTTCCGAGTTCATGGTGGCCGGTGAAGCTCTCATTATTTGTGGTCCGAACGGTACATGGTCGGCTGAGGTTCCTACATGCAAACGTAAGTCCATTTTGACGTATACCTGGCTTCAATTGTGGTTGGTAATAAGGGATTCCTATTAATGGCCGCTGGAGCGCATGGACCGATTGGACTGGCTGTAACGCAACGTGTGATGAAGGCAGTCAACAAAGATTCAGATTCTGTGAACCACCAAAGTATGGAGGGAAAGATTGCATGGGTGAGTCTTACGAATGGCATCGTTCTATATGTGACTCGTCTTGAATGCACAAATAGGTGACAGTGTAGATATACGGAGATGTGAAATCATCTCATGCCATAATGATGGCTATTGGAGTACTTGGGGGTCTTGGAGTCTGTGTTCTGCTACCTGTAGCGGTGGCACATGGTATCGAACCCGAGATTGCCTAGAACGTAGAGGGAATGGAGCACGGTGTGAAGGAGATCGAGGCGAGCTAGCACAGTGTGAGATGGAGTCATGTCCGCGAAGTAAGTAAAATCATGCAAGCAATTTTGGCATTATTTCCGGATCAGTCTCCTGCTCGGCTGTCCCGATACCAGCGCATGCTCGGCCTTCAAATTTGAGTCAGCGTATTGGAAATACGGTCTCATTCACTTGTGATGACTTGTATGGTTTTCCGGAAGAGCTTTCCAAACCGGTGATTGAATGCTCAGAGAATGCAGAATGGGTTCCTTCTTCTCTACCTGACTGCACAAGTAATGCGATCAATTGTTTGTGCGATTTTTTATTAAAGAATGTTTATTACAGGTCTTTTGTGTCCTGTTTTAATGTTACCACCCAATACTTGGAGAGAGGGTGATGATAGAAGCATGAATTCATTCACTGTGTTTGGCTGCGAACCCGGATACCAGTTTCCTGATGGCACGGACAGAACAACAATCATTTGTATGGAGAAACAAACGTGGTCGCAGAACATACCACCTTGCAAACGTTAGTAAAGCACCTTGACCACTAAACATGCATTAATGTTGTATCTCGTAGCAATCCACTGCCCTGACAGTGAGGCTCCGAACCATGCAGTAATAGATAAACCTGCGGAAGGAGTATACATGGACGAAATCGAAGTGGAATGCGATGAAGACGGCTTTCTTTTTCCTGATGGTTGTCAAAGAATAACCAGTCGATGCAGTGCTTCTGGACATTGGTCAAAGTCATTAGAAGCATGCTTAGGTGACATTTGCATTTAATACAATTTGGTCACATCGATACAAATCTTATGGCAGATGACCTGTGCGGACCATTACCCTATGTGGTCAATGCAACGGGAACTAGACACAACCAGATTGTGGGTCAATTTGAATGTAGGCTCGGACATCGCTTTCCAACGGGTCATCGAACTATTTCAATCGCTTGCGTGGACCAAGTGTGGGAAACTCCGGCAATGCATGCATGTCTACGTGAGGTCATTGTCACGAGCCTAGAATTTCTTCTGATATCTGACATTTCAGCCATTGCCTGTCCACCAGTGCCCCAGGTATCACATGGATCTGTCAATACTTCAAATGCTCTCTTTGGTAGCTACGCTCACTTCATTTGCGACCCTGGATACAGATTCATTGAATATAACACTTCTGATGTGATTGTTGATTGCAAAGATAATGGAAATTGGAGCTTACCTATAAGCGACTGTGAAAGTATTGGCATCATATATATCTCGAGCACTGTCATTTCCTAAGTGTTCTATTCTCAGTCATTCTGTGTCCACTTCATCCGCCAACTGTGACCAATGCTGTGTACGTCAATAACAACAACACTGTTGGGTCACTGACCGTTTATACATGTGGTGAAGGGTACTTCTTTCATGATGGGTATCCAGAAAAAACCCTAAAATGCAAGGATGGAAATTGGGGAGATATTGAAACCTACTGCTCGGGTGAGTGGTATATGTTTAAAACAAAGTGGCTAAGTTTCTTCGCAGAGCATGTATGTGATCCAGTACCAAGTGTGGCTCACGCAAAGCCAAGATCAAATCGTGCGTTAGTGGGCTATGTAGTGCAATACGATTGTGTTGAGGGATTCCATCCCATGCCACCAGGGGTTGACTTCACTATGCAATGTGATAATGCAACACAAGAATGGACCTCGGTTCATGCTTATTGCGAGGGTGAGATTTGGTGTTACCTGAGAAGTTGTAATCCAAAATGATTCCACAGAGATCCACTGTCCAGATATTCCAAATAACACAGGATTGGTAATCTCCACTAATGAAACTGTTTATGGCACGTTGGTAAATGCGACGTGCGAGGGTGGTTTTTACTTTGAAGACGGTGAACCATGGCGAGTGTTTAGCTGTCGAGGTGATCAGTTGTGGAATATATCGTTGAACAGTTTGTTCTGCTTGAGTAAGTTTGAAAATAGATAATATAAAAACTGAAGTAAGTGTTGAGAATGATTTCGTGTCAGGGGTTGAATGTCCGAGGTTATATCCTATCGCCCATTCAAATATGCGAGTTACTGGACTTGAATATGGGGACACGGCGACATACACTTGCAAAAATGGATTCCGGCACCAGAGTGGATCCAAGGTTTTGACGTCAGCGTGCACTAAAGATGGTACCTGGGATTCTGATGAAATCAAATGTCAAAGTGAGCTTTCATTGAGTCTACGAGCATTTGATAAAAATTGTCATTTCTAGTCCTGAAATGTCCGCCATTGCCGGCTTGGAGCAATCTCATCATCAACGACACAAACCAACTCTACTTGTCTGCTATCAATGCCACATGTGAAGACGGCTTTCATTTTGCAGACAGTCACTCCACTTCTATCATAACCGTGTGTACCGATGATGTGACCTGGTTGCCTGAAATCCCAGAGTGTAGAGGTTTGATGCCAATTTTTTTATGATTATGATTGAAATGGTTCTTCTGATAAATTCTGCAGCAGACGTCAACATTTACAAGCAAGAACCGGAACCAACAGAGGCTCCCGAAGCAAAGAACCTCGGAACTGTGGTGGTGGGGACTCTGATCACAGTTATATTTGCTATTGTTCTCTTGGACGCTGCAACGTGCTGGAGATCACAATTTGCTCTGTTGTATAGAAACATTGGACACTTGCTCCCTTCGTCAAATTCAGAGTGCCCTGAAGTGCCAAACACACTGAATGCTGAGCAACAAGGATTGCAGACAATCTACGAAGTGCCAGGAGAAAATGATGGCAGTAATGCGCTGTTATTGTGATATGGACATAATATGCTATAGTGATAAATTAACTTTATTCTATGTAACAAAATGGTTTAATATGAATCTCATCAAATAACAGGGGGAAAAACGGAGTATTTTCGTGAGTGTTCTGGCACAAGATTTCCGTCGTGTCATTCACAAGTGCTGTGACGCTCACCAGAGGCGTCGATGCTTCGGTGAATTGTAGATCCACTGAAGTCGGGTCGAGTCTGCTGGATGAAACACGTGTTAGAATTGGAGGTAAAGCGCGAGGTGCACTCACTCTGCGAGAGGGGGCGGCGTTATTTCGTTGCGTAGCTGTTAGATGGCTGAGCAGGACATCCGATGCAAATGGTGGCATTCGATTTGGAGAATTGAGTTTCTCCTATGGGAAAATAAAACATGTCCAATCCAGACACACCATCCAGGCACTAACCATCGACGAAGGCTGGGTTGGCTGGCGCTGCAGTGCTAGGGGTTTCTTGCCTCCGAGAAAGGACCCTCCTGCCAGCGACGACTTCAATGATAAGTCAGGCTGTGTGCGACGTTGAGGGATCGAACAGCTGGCGTTGGAAGAAGGGAAGCACATGGTCGGCAGCCTATAAGAGCGAACACAATTTATTGATACTAATACGCGACTGCGTAAGAGATCAGAATAAGTTCTATAGTGATATGAACATCCATTCATTAAGATGATGCAAACAGCACTCACACCAATCTTATGTATAGCTCTAACGCATGTTAGCACGCAATGAAAAATCAAAAGAGTTGTGAGAACAAGTGATTGAATAAGTATAGGTTTTAATTGTATAATATAGATAACTATGGTGAAACGTTGAATTGCTAGATTAATTCCTTCTGTGTTATTGTTCACACAAATTCACGCCGCAAAACAGACTCACCGAAAGATGAAAGAAAAAGAGATAAAAGGAGAAATGAGTAAATCTTGGATAATGTTGCTGTTTGTGGAAACAAAAGTGTTGCACATCTTACAATTAGGAAAATTAATCAACTATAAATATGAAATTTAAAAGAATACTCAAATGAATACTAAATACCAAAGAGCTACTGAAAAGGTCAATAGGTCAATAAGTGACATAGTATGTCACCAGAACGTGAAGTTTTGAACAGTCAACACAAAACATATACAACTGTTAAATAATTATAATTAAATTATTCTTGATATTCGGCCTCCGACATAATAATGATGTGTTATGTTTACTTGGTCAACTAACTCCAGGTGTAAAGCGTTTCCGAACTTCAAAAACTGTTTGAGATTTTAAAATGTTATTGAATAGTTACAATATGTATTGTGTATCCAGTACTATCCACAAGTTCAGATCACGTGTGTTCGTGGTTAGCATGAAGAAACACTATGTTCACACACTATTACATCATAACTCACAGGAAATCTTTGAAAAGCGACCTCCGTCGAAAAGAAGCAAAGCTAAAGAATAGAGAAAACAATCAAGGCACCTGACTGGCTCTTGGTGGCCACACCTGTTTACTTTACGAGGGAGTGGTTGCAGGAAGGGATGACTGACAGGTTGTCCTGATTGGCGGCTCGTGAGGATGGACGATGCATGGAAGCCTCTCGCCTGACCCAGCATCAGTTCATCGATATCACCAGCCGACTCCTCGGAGCACGAGTCAGTGCTCTCCATATCTGACACCTTCTGTAGGCTGCTTTTGGGATATCGCTCACTCCCTAAACCATTGTCTTTAGTGGGTGAAATGTTAGTGTGAGTGCATTAGAAGGTGACTTAACATCATTACCAGCGTGGACGTATCCTGTGTGCAGGTGCACTGGGGCGCCATGCTGGAGAGCCTCCGAGAGCTGCTCTTTTAGCTGGTTGTGCGTCGACAAGTAACCAGGGAACGGAGCACTTTGATGCAGTGAGCTTGATTCCACCGAGAGACCAGCATTACTCAACACCTGCCAATAAACATCTTCATCCTGCATTAAAAAAAAAACAACCCGATGAATTAAGTAGAAGAGAGGAAAATCATCGCGAACTGACATCAACAGATTGCATGTCTTCGAGATGTTGATGTCCATTGGATGACATTCTCTTTTTCATTTCGTTCATTCGCTGTAATTGGCAGTTATAATGAACTAGTTCTTTGTAGTCATCGTGCATACCTTGGATGCTCTTTGCAGGAGCCTCTCCTCTGAGAAGCAGGGGATTCCCCCATTGCTTCTTCCGCTGTATTTGTTCACAAACGCCGGGTAACTCTTGTAACTCCTCACGGCTTTCTGCATCCCAGCAGCCTGAAATTTAGAACTTTTATCTTTCAATATTTTTAGATTAACAGTCACGCAAGAAAGCGGAAATGTAGTCATCCATTGCTCATTATCCATATAAACACCGTATTTGTGCGTGTTCTCTGCTCTTATAGACTTGACATTTAATATGAAATACTTTTCTTCTGGGGAATCTATGCTTTCAATCAGCTTTACTTTCAATAGTTGAGAATGGATTCGTGCGGGATTTGTCATTTATGCCAAATATAGTGACTATGTTTTAATTGTATGAGGATGCATTAGCAAAATTGTTATGATACATTCAGTTGGGAGTCATAGTATAGTGGGTTAATTCACATCGCCGCCCACTGACCAAACTAAACACAAATTGAATGAAACTGTTTTATTCAGAATTGCATTATCCGTAATTTTGGCATGTTTAATAGCGCGTAACTGACAACCAAGAGAGTTGTACAGAGCCTGATATCCCCAGGTCATCTCATTGATGACAGTGTTTATAGTATCCATAGGGATAGCATCCCACTTGAATGAGCTATCGAAAGGCTCAAGCGGAGATGATGTAGATACAGCCCTTTGAACATAGAAGTTTCCCAGGTAGAAACAAATATTCCATATTAAATGACGACAGTGTATTATTTTTTTATTTTTTTTACACAATTCGACATCAACACCGCTGGGATGCACATGAGTGTGTTTTGCACATCTTGTATCACAATTAGATAGCATTGCATCGATCAGTTCTGGTTGTTTGGTGCAATCGGCATGTATTTAAAACAATGCAAATGGAACAAAAGTGGGGGACAACGATCAAAGCAGAGACAATGCTATAAACTACAAAGCATTAGGCACCTGTCTTCCTCGTTTACTACCACATATCAATGAAGTCTCGATATCTGGGAGACTCTGAAAAGGCACAGTGATTACGTCATCGTATGCTTACATCATACAACCAATTCATAGCTGAGAAGATCACATGTTACATAGTTAACACACCTCATTCTTCTCGGCTTTGCCTGCGGAGCCCTTGCTTTCTCCTTGTTGTTGCTGCTGCTGTTGTTGTTGCTGTTGTTGTTTACTTTTCTTTCTCTGCTTCTTTTTCTTCCTTCTGTGTCGGCTGGTCGTTTGTTCTTGGTAAACCATTTCAGGCTCAGATTCGCTATCACTGTCACTTGAACTAGAAAAAAAAAGACGTTCACGGTTTTGCATGATACACTCAATAATATAAGAACATACTCAGACTCTGCACAATGGTCTGCAGCTTTCAGATCTCCAAGCAGCTGCACACAGTGTTCCAGGCACCGCTCAGAAATATCTCCCAATTTTTCCAGGGCATTCATGCAAGCAGCTGATCGTTCGTTATTTGCAACAGTCAATTCAGAATATGTTTGTTTGTCATCGGAGATTGTGATCATGGAAGAGATGGCCCCAACACTGAAGGAGGCTGATGGGGCAGGAGGGGCTGGGGCTTCAATCAGTTTCATTGCCATCGATTGATACGCTGCTGATACTTCGTCGTCGGTGGCAAAGCTGGACTTCTTGGCTTGATCTGAAGTTTGAGCTTAAAATAGCAATTCACCTGTGGCAGTTAGTTATGATCCTACCTTTGAGCTGCTGAAGACCTTTCTCAGTGGTGATATCTGGTAGGTTTGAAGGTAACACTCCTGTACTCTCGAGGATCTGGTGAGCCAATGCTTTGGTTAACTGCATGACAATTCGGTTCTCTTTTCTGTAATGACCCACATTAAAGATATCTGATTTCAACATGATTGGACAAACTTTTTATCTTCAAGCATTTCGTTAAAGTCGTGGAAGGTTTCGCCTAATGCAATGCCCATTGATTCGTAGTCTTTGATATTGAAGTGGCGGTCTTCTCCTCTATGAGAAGCATTTGCGCGCATTCTATAGATCGCTGTTACTGGATATTATAACATACTTGCAAATTGTGGACCCGCAGAAGGTAGCTTCCATAGTGAAACTATTGGCGATACTCATCTGGCGAAACATCACCACTCGACCGGTCGACTCTTTGCACTTCTTGATGCCAAATTTGCAGCCTCGAAACCAGAACTTATCTGGCGCCTGTATGAGAATAATTATTACGCAATAATGTCAGCATCGCCACAAACCTTTTGCGACATCAACCATGGAAATATCCTCTCTCTAATATATGTCTCAGTAAGTGCTTTTATTTCCTGCTTTATGCTGCTGCTTCCATTGCGGTTGCAGCCATACATGAAGACATTCTGCTTGCGGCTGTGCCCGTGCAAATCACAGTACAAAACGATCTTTGGTTACAAAACGTACAATTTAAGTGACATGGTGGACGGTTTTTACCGCTCACCTCAACCCCTGCTTGTGTCTGTTCGTCCATCATTTTCTTAATTCCATAAATTGTGGGGAAGCTCTCTTTTCTAGGGTGTCGATAGTTTCTGTTCAGGTCCCGTCCTGCCAAGGAGCACCTGTAGTTGCCGACGATCACCCCATCAGGGTTTAACATGGGAACAATCTTGAACACAAATTTGTCTCGCAAGCCCTGTTGAGAGCAGAAATAAAATCATTGAGAATATTTGAATTGGTGGGGTGTAGCTGACTTTTGCTTTGGAGGATGAGCTTGTTATGTAATCCAGGAATCCCCTCATCATCCAGCTGCTGTTGGTTTCCCCCGGGTGGACTCGCGCGGACACCACGATTGCTTTCTTCTCGGAAACTTCATCTGGAGATAAAGAACTGATTTGTAAATGAATGAAAAATAATAAGGAAAAGACAAACCGAAGTTGGTGACGGTGAGTAGAAAACAACTGTTTCCGGCTTTAGTTTCGCACATGACCTCTCTCTTCATGACCTTTGCTCTCTGAGGGTCACTAAGGAAGTCGTCAAGGTCATCTCGGAGATCAGTGAAGGTGTAGGGATAGCAGTGAGCGAGGTAGTACGTGTCATCTGCATTAGGGAATTCCTGCAGATTAAACCAAAAAATGTGATGGTAAATTGATACTGCAGCCAGCCTACCATCTGCCACTCAAGAATATAAAACGTCCTTTCTCGTTGCAATAATGGACATTGAAGATTGCAAATATTCCTTGAGTAGCTACAAAATACACAGAATAAATAATAACTTGCATAACGGCTGAGCAGGCTCACTGAATATGGTGTCCGACGCGCACCCAGCCGACATTCTGCTTCTCAGCATTGCTGTTGGAATACATGATGGGTCGCATGCCGTAGTTGTACAACGAGTCCTTCTTCAAAAGGTTAACGATCTTGAATTTGTAGACGACGTTTGGAAGAGCGTTTTGCACCCTGAAGTAATACCACTGGGTGTGTCGCTGAGTATAGAGATCGGTCTTGAGCACCAATTCATACTCGAACTGTCCACTGTTAAAATTAACGGCATATTTGGTATTACTTCAGTGTGGCGTAATAGGCGATATATACTAACACTCGGCGCGCCTGACGCAGGTTTCCAGATTCAAATCTAGACTCGAACTTGAGACTGGGGCAGTGCAGTTCGGAGAGGGCAGGTGGCTGCGCATCTTTTGGACTTTGCTCTGAGTCATAGACAATCTGGACACCCCGCCATCTGCCAGTGTAAGGAGTTACTTGGCTGTCAGCTGTTCGAATACTCGGACCTGATCACAGAAGATGTAAATATGAACGAATTGTTATAGCACGAATTACAAAATATATGAAGTGGCATATTTAATTTTATCCTCAATCTCTATCGTTTTTGTTACTGAGGACTAGAACTTGAATTGGTGCATACAATCCATATCATTTGGCTATCCATTTATTCGTGCGCTTGAGATTTGCTTTCAAACGTATTCTACTGAAGAATGTTGACGATGTTGAAGAATTGTTGATAGATCTGCTTCCCGGTCAGTACCATAAAATATAGCTAATCCGCCAATTACTGGAGACCTAAAAAGGGCGACGAACTCTCCATTCTTGAGCAGAGCTTTTACCATATTCTGCTGTATCGTGTAAATTTACTACACATAGCTCATTGGGCCCTGGATTGATCATGTGACCCTAGCTACCATCATCACAATCTTTAATTCCAACTGATCCCGATCACTAGACCCCTATAGGCATCCTCGTTAGTCCTTTACAATTTTATGATGACGACGACTATCCATAACAACAACAAATCACCGAAAATCACCGGGGTGGGGGTAGTAGAGTCTAAAAACATTATCAATTGCTTTATAGAATGAGTCCAGCACACTTTCATATGCACAGACAATGGCTGACCATGCTAAGTGTTGTCTTTGTCAGCAATGGTGTTCTAACTATACAAGTTGATTATGCAATATTATGTAAAACTCGCTGTTAAACTCGGTTTCAACGCAAAAGATAAGAACTCTATTCTCGCGAAATAACCATAACAACCATATCATGTACAAATTCATAAGTTAGTATTGATTAGATGTTGTTTTCATTCGCCAGACATAAGCTGGGTGTGCAGTGCTAAACATCACAGGGGAATTTGTGTTTTTCTACGCACCTTTGAGAGCCGCGTGGGGTGAATGATGATCAATACACTTTCGTTGTGTTTCTGTGATTAGCAAAGCAAGAATAAAAAACGCAAGCCTTTTTGGAGAGGGAAAAATGGACCTTCATCGGGTCGATTTTTCTAATTAATAACCCGGTCAACAACTGAAACTAGATCTCTCAAACTCTCAGATGTTATTAAAAAGTCTTATATAGTTTCTGATTTATGTAATTGGGATATCAGGAGAAAACAAAGGAATCAACATTTTAAAAGTTTAGCGTTAATCGACAGATGAAAATGCAAGTGCATTCAGGAAGACACTTAAAGGGGACGCAATGTTGTCCTTGTATTTCTAAGACGGAAAAACCTACTGGAAAGGGTTCTTCATAATTGCTTGCTCACCCTCATGACAATAAAAATCGATCGAAAGAAAATATGGCGAAAAGTTCAATCGGAAAAGCCAACGTCACTTGGTTAATTGCCCGTAGGTAATTGCGGAACTCATTATACAGTTCCCAAACATTATTTCTCTTCATTAACTTGACACATAATATGTGATTTATTACTACGCATTCTTAATATATAGGAATATCAATAATATTATAGTGATTTCTTTGTGATTTAGCTTGAGATTTCATTTTCAGAATTTGAGAATATGATACCGAGGGTAGTTGAGTAAATGCTGAATTAGTGTAAGATAGCTCATTCAGTTATCCTGCGTATAAGCATATACGTACTATACTGAAGCCGTATCCAAAATGCTATGCAAACAACAAAATAATTATATATGCATGGTTTCACAGAATACTATCTTTGAGTAGGTGTATTCAGTGTGTTAAGTGAATCTCAAGCGACCCCTTGTAAGTATTGCCTATGTACTGCCCAATTGAGAATTCGCACTTTGACCTTGGATTTGAATTAAAATTGCACCAAACCTACCTTGCAATGGAAGGTGAATATAAATCATGCAGTTTGATACACTACTTTAATCTGCACGGAAGCCAATTGTTTCAACACCAAAACATAAAATGGCATCTCCTTACCCCTTCAAACGACTAGACTCATTACATTACTTCTCCGCGGGCACCTCGCTAATACTCGCCAGGGGAAATACCATATAGGAGAGTTATTGCTTAGGTTTTTGATAATGAGGATCAAAGCCTCCTTGACCTACCTATTTGCTCATTCAACACCTCGGGGTAATCGGGAGAAGAGCGTCGATGGTCAGGAGTGGGAAGCACGCACTTATCCCAGTCAGGAGGCCAGTACGGACCATACGGCCAGAATTTGATATCCGAAGGCCGGGTTTTGTATCTGCGTATAAACTCCGAGAGTTGTTGCGAGTACCGAATATGGCAACTGCGTTCAGCAGCATTGTAGAACATGGGTGCAATAGCAAGAGAACCCGTCATGCCACGACTGAACGAATCGTCTTGATTGTATCCCAATGCAGAGAGAGCGAGCAATAACGAACTTCTAGCACGCAATGTGCTCCATTAATTCTGATATAAACAATCCCACAGTCGCAGGTAAAGCACTTTTACAACTCCATTAAAAGTCAATTAAAGCATACACGCGGTTTCAAAGTTCAATAGGAATCTATCACCCTGATTAATCATGGTGATTTGACGCCAGTGTTGGTAATTTCTGGTGCCTCGGTGCCATTTCGCGGCGGGGGGTTGAAGGTGGCCCGTCGGAGGTACAGGTGAGCAATGTGAAGTCGAACTGACGTCTGGTGACACCCGGGTCTCCTCCTCAGTCGAATACACTGCTTGTGGATGTGATCTTTGGCTGCCTGCTCCAGCCCCCTGTTCATGTCTTCTTCTACTTCTTGTGATATCTAATCATGAGGATGATATTCACCAGGTAACAACCGTCAATGCTGGCGTTGTCATGCGTGTCGGTTCTTGGAAATCAGCTTCACAGTGTAACTATTTGGGTCTAATACGTTCCTGAAGAATGAATGTCTTAAATCAATCGCACTCACGCTTCTCTCATTGTTGAGTGTGTTTGGCAGTACAATGGCGCATAATAGCGATCATTAGCCCCTTATTCAACAACCCAAGGCTATATAACTAGCAATGTGGCTGTTGTTACGAACTCGATTATCGATCTGTATTCGTATTTGAGTTTTTGAGTTTCACTGCTTATCATTTGTCTTGCTTCGTTTTGCTTTTCTTACAAATCTACACATTGATTTTGACGACAGTGCTGTTTCGGATGAACACCCGGTCAAGGCCAATCATTTTGCCCAAAAGTCTAAACTGACCAAACTGACTATCACTGTGCAAATGCAATATTCAAGTGCGTATCAATCCATCGGGTGGTCTTATTTCAAGTGTATGCATGCAATTAAATAGAGTGAAAAGTCTTACTTTGAAGTAATGCACCCGTGGTCTGTCTAAACATGAAACAATATCGATTAACACCTGATCGATACAGTGATTTAGTGATTATAGTGTTTTACTCTTGAACGTTGCAATGAAGCAAGTGCGTTATGATTCAGATTTGAACCAAGTGCGTTATGATTCTGATTTGAACCAAGTGAGCCCCACGGACCGGTGCATATGCTGTCGCCTGAATGTTGCAGGCAATAGAGAAAACTCGATGGAGTAAAATGTAGTGTGAAATAGTCACTATCTATCCAGGGATTCCATGAATCATAACGTCATTTACAATACGTATGCAATGGCAAGACTTAGTTGAATTTTAATCTTTTAATGAATAGGTGAACATGACCTCCTATCTGAAGCCATTCTCCTATCTGAAGTGACAACAGCATATCAATTGAAGGAAGAGGATTCCGTGTGGCACATTGCATGGCCCTCTTCTAGGTCTGATCCTGATCGCCCGTGGATCAGCCACAGGGTACAAGGCACGTGACGAGTCCACGCTTATTCTATCTTACTCAAATGGGTTACCTCACAATTTTCACGCAAATAATTCGCCAAAGATAACACCATCCATACAGATTCTGGCAATTTTTGGAGGGGCCACAACTACCGATCTGGGTTTTAGATTTACTGCTGAACTATTTTCCTTTCACCTGTGTCCTTCTGTTATTATGTATATGGAATATGCAGGCAGCTGCGAACGTCGCGGGATGTAAATATACGCGAAGCTCGGATTGAAATCTCGCGCCTTTCGTGGAATCAGACCGGCGTCGCATCAAAAGTTTACAAAGTATTGTTTGTAGAGAAGTCAATGGCTAGTGGATTGGGATTCGATTAGAATGGCTGTTTTGTGATACATGTATATCCATGTGAAAGGTGATATGTCCTAAGGATTGACTGCTGTATATGGCGAAGGATCTGCAGCACATTCATGCAGTTTTTTTATAGGCCTATAGTGGCTCTCATGATTTCAATTTCAAATGCAGATTACGGCACCATTACATTTGTAAAGAATCTCCAATTTTCGATATCAATCTGTTAGTAATACAATACATTTTATGCAATCATTACGGTGTATAAATGAAACCTGTAGACGTGTTACCGCCTGCATTAGAATAATAATAAAAACATTTTAGAATATCTCCAAATTCTTTGTAGAAAATAAAAAAAAAGGATTGTATTGGCTTCATCAATTGAAAAAAATGAATTGTATCTGAGCACGTCTTATTCACATAATAATACGGAAGGATTGATTTGAGATCTATTTATACTTATACGATTAACTTCGTCGGTTGGGAAATGCTTCGTGATACGGTGATCGAGTTCATGTCAGTCTAAACCCACTGTAGTCTGGCCAGGGATTAGCTATAAATTAATCATAATAATTATTATTATTTTATTATTTATTATTTTATTATGTTACAAAAATTGATAGGGCGCTTCTATGGCGCATCACAAAAAGCTGTGAGGTAAATAAAAAAAGTTTTCAGTTTTCTTTTAAAATCATCATTGGATAAAATAGAGTCACGCATATTGGATGGCAGTCTGCCCCAAAGTGTAGGCGAATTAAAGGCACGATCGCCATAGCGGACACACTTTGCTCCTGGCACGTAAGTTTATTTTGATGTTGTTCACGCGCAGCTCGCGAGGGGAAATCGCTCCTCGAGGTAGCTAGGTGCGTTGGATTCACTTGTATGTGATGTAGATAACTGTATTCAACGAGGCAACTTGAACTAACATAAATATTGACCTAAATAAATATATACATAAAATTATTCTCCCCTGTATCAATCAATTCAATGTGTAAAATATTTATAAACAATAAATGTATCTCCTCATACAATTAAAATGGCTCATTAGAGCTGATAACTTGAATAACCAAGAACTATTTTTCGTACCTGGTAAGCATCGGGGAAGTAGTGGTTCGGCCGCCGGTTCCTTTCGCCTTTTGTGTTCCTGCGCGGGGTGAAGAGGTCCGTAGTCAGGCGGCCAGAACGGGCCGTGTTCATCTCGAATGATGCCGTACTTGTCTTTGTACTTGCCCCTTTTCGACTCCTCGATCCTTGAGCCATCTGCCAGTTCTCCGAACCCCAGGCAATCCTTAAATCCAGCGCGGGTGAAAGCGTAGAAGAACTCGTGTTTCTCAGTGTCCGTGAGATCACCAAAATTTGCCAGGGCCTTTTCAGAAAGTTTGGCATAATAACTTTTCGATTTGACTTCATTCGGCGTTTTGTAAAGACCAATTATTCCATGGAAGTTCTTTTGATGTTCTGACTCTGGCAGCTGGTTGTTGCTACCCCTGTGGATGTTTGGCAGCTGCGGCGGCTGGTGATCGTCATCACTTAAGTACTCGTAATTAGTTTGAGGAGCAAGCAATTTTCGAATCCGTCGTTTTGCTTGCAGAGTTTTCCATGTGGAGGTCTGTAGAAACTCCTTCTCCTTTTTTGTTAAATTCACGGTTGCGCGGCGATTTCGGTCCCTCCGAGGAGGTGTGTCGTCCTCTTCTCCCCCAAGACTCTCCTCCGCAGGTGGTGATGGTGGGGTCTCCAGAGCTTCACGGACTCTCCTGTCCAGTTCATCCTCCAGCTGTCTCTTGATGGCATCTCTCCACGCAGTTTCGTCGGCTGTAGACAGAGAAACAAATAAGTTAAACAGAAAACAATAAAAACATAACATAAAAACCTCACCAGGGTCCATCGTAACCTCACATTCATTTAAACAAGGCCAAACGGCTTAGCGAGGCTCTATCCAAGTCAAAAGCCAATTCAAACATCAACGGCCTCAATTTCAATTTCAAATCCTTTAGAACAACAGAACAACTCTGTTATAAGCAGAGCCCTCCGTATGCAGTATTCGTATGCCTGTTGCTCGGAATATGACCCAAATTCTCTCCAAGCAATCGTTTGTGTCCATATTATGTGAATTCCATAAGTGTGCATTGTAATCCGAGCTGACATTGCCGCAGTTGACGATTGATTCCAAGCCGAAACTGTCAACGCGAAGAAGTCTTCACAGCACTTTGTGTCAAAACATTCAACAACAAAACCCGCCCTGAAGAACTCCCTTGAAGCAATTAATGCAACTGTTTTATTTGATTTCAGTCTGTCTCAAGCTCTCCCTTAATCGATCACGTCTGGCTACAACAGGAAAGGCTGGCAAATCGGAGGTGTATGTTTGTCTTGGGATTCTTTGGCTTTTTTTTCTGCCTGATTAGGCGGGGTTGTTTGTGGCTCTGGAATACCTTGTGTGGTATGTTCGACCTGTTGAAACTGTATAGGCTTTATCGAAAATCAATTGCGCATGTGCATAAACCCTCACCCTCACACTTTCACTTACGCGTGAGGGGGCGATGCATTATGGGATACTACCATTGAATTAGATACTATGCTATAAGACTGATAGTAATTGTTGCAGCAATGGCGCCCGGGAACCTGAGGATAAAATTCGGATATATGTCGCTTAATTTACTTCAAAAAGCAAAGATTAATCAACCAAAACATCCATTTGTCTCGTAAGCAATATTTATTGCCGTTTGCCATGGTAACGGAAGTAACGAATACCAGAAACGTTGGTTTAGTAACTTCCAAAGCAATACAAGCGAAATGGCCAGCATTGCAGTGGAATGCTTCATTTGCCGAATTTGAGGCAATATTAGAACACAGGTCAATATTATGTTGCAGAAGCTATGAGGACTTCGATTATTTCAATTTTTGATATGCCTTCTCAGCTGTTGACACGCTGATCATGTAACTCGATGCATAATCATTCTACGGATATAAATTCAATACAGGGTGGTTTATGAGCAATGTATCCAGCTTCAGTCACTGCCTATAGCTCTACTATAGTCCTAAACCATAATTATAATAAGAAGCGCGGTAGTTGAGGCAGCAATTATTTCGATTCGGCAATCGAACGAATTCAAGTGAAGAACATGTGTTTGGTTCTGGTTTGTAATGATCAGAAACACTTGTATTTTAAAGAGGATGTTCAAACCGAAAATCATACATTACGATACGTTTATCCACATACAAAACACTTGATCAGTCAATCAATAATGTGCCATTTAAACGCACACACATAATACACAACAAACAAACTCGACGACTTCAAGTTGAATCCATCGACTTACGTTCGCGTTCTGTACCAGAATCCGAGTCACTGATCATCGGGATCACGATCATCCTCTCCCTCCTCTGAGCCTCTCTCGTCCCTGGTCTCTTCCCTGCATCGTGTGGCGCCCTCATCCTTCGACCAATAAGCCAAGTATCC
The DNA here is from genome assembly GCA_000328365.1 of Capitella teleta. Lineage (NCBI taxonomy): Eukaryota > Metazoa > Annelida > Polychaeta > Capitellidae > Capitella > Capitella teleta. Next base: position 172,216 of record KB298496.1, on the reverse strand, counting down.
AATGCGTCGTCTAAACCAGCGTTATCCAACGCAGCAAATAGCATAAAATATGTCGACCGACTTTCTTGGCGACCACTTCAGTAGACATCAAGTTGGTTGTAAATCGCGTGCTATTGGTTCGTCGTGCGTAGGTCCAAGAACGCAGAGAAGACCTTCATTGCAGTGACATCACTCACATTCATTGGTTTCCTCTCAGACACGAAGGATCACAGTTGAAACTAATGGATCGGTACTGCTTCGTTCACTTCGCAAGATTTATTATAATCCGAGCACAGAGGAATCCTATTAAATCGAACAACCGTGAATGTCTCAGAGAATAATACTTGAAATTGCAAAGTTGAGATTTTAAACTTTGGCCGCAGAAGTGTTGGGTGTGGGGGAGGGGAGAGGGGAAGATATGGATCCGTATGCTGTTTCGTTTGCGCGAGATTGCACCGTTTCCAGATGTGGTGCCGCCGTCGTGTAATCCGATAGATGTTCTTTTACTTGCATACGCTCGTTGATCGGGTCTCCGTGGATTGAATTAAATTACCTATTATGTTTGTTATTGTTACGCCGTGTGTTTTGGTGCTTGAGAACATCTAGGAAAGGACACTCGACATCAAGCTTCAGAAACAAATACTACTAACTTCGTACATTATTGCAATTAAGACGATTGAGTTATTGTGGGGATCGATTGGAAACGGTGAAAAAATGGTGGTTAGCAAAAAAAATATATATATAAAAAATAACGCATATTTTCTAATTCTTTCATTTCCAATTCTTGGGTTTGATCCGTCCTAATTCCCAGGGTATCGTTTCAGAAATTAGCAGGCAGGACATCCTCTCGCGACAGAGCCGGCGAGTGAGCAGAAGTCTGGGTTCAGGGGTCGACAGAGCTTCCATTGGTGCCATCTTGATGTACAAATGCGCACCTTATTACTTCACACGAAGAGTTTAATAAAACTAATCGAAGCATCTATGAGGCGAAGGGCGACATACACTGATGAACCGGAGTATTCATAATATAGTTAAATTCACTTTATATGTTAAATTAAGACAGTATCAGTTTTATATATATCAATCATGCGATTCATAGAATTCGTTGACACGCTGCCCATAATTTCCCTGGCTATAGCCCCTCAGGGAGCTATGATCACAAGAATTAACAACGGAGCTACTACTCAGGAGATGGCGATATCATCTTCGTCCAACCAGGTACCACGATGATTCGACACTATGCAATGCATCATGCTGTGTGCTACCCTACCACTGCGCCATTGCGTGTTAATAGTACCACATGCAGTATGCTGTACATAGACCTGATTTACCTCGTAAATTCTACATTATTGCTACAAGGCTTTAATTAAACAAAGACATAAATTGTTCTCAGTTGCTGAGTAACTAGAGGAATTCTCACGCGAGAGGCAATATAAGTTTTCAGCAACGAACTAATGTAATAACTGACGCACGGAGGAGTTTTACTTTGATCGACGGACGTCAGGCGGGACTATCAAACTGAGAACGTATGTATATAGATGTAGTAGAAAACGGCTTTGTTACATCATGAATTATGGGATGTGATAGACTGATAGCAACATCGACCTTTGATCATTTGATGCGAGAGGAAAGAGTGATTCTGGGTCTGATATGTACGTCTTTGCAGGTGTATATAACATAGCACTAATAGGCTAATAACAGACTAGGAAATCCTATTTTAACGTATAGCGGGAGCTGATCGCTTTTCATTTTCATCAATTTTCGCAGGAATCGTGAGAAATTATTAATTATCACTGATTATGAAAGGAAGTGTCATGGTAGTTTTGCCCTTCCGGAGTTGGTATTCACTATTCAGTCTTGAATCTCCAATAATCATACAATATTACCTCAAATAATACCTTAATTATATCGCTGTACTTTTTTGGCAAATAATGCGTACAGTACTTCCAGCCCTCAGACATTCGTGGCTCAGTAGCAGTTATGCGTTGTCCCCTCATCAAAACTAACCGGCCAGCAATCCAATATTTCCACCCTTGATCTTTAAATTAACTCACATCCACATACCTGTTTCACACATCGTCAGTTGCTTCTTCTTCTCCACAAATAAATCGATTTCATTCTGCAGCTGAGGATCTACTCTGTACCGCCGACATATTTTCCGCAGCTGGTCCCCAGCTGCTGAAAAGCTCTGCCGTTGTCGGGTATCATCCCTGAGGACCATCGAATTCGGCACTGTCATCTTCTATATTAGTCCACTAAAGTGAAAGGAACTCTGCGTGCAACTTTGTAACCATGGCGACAACATGGAGCACTCTCTTGTAGTATGCAGGATATCTGTTAAGTGAAAATAGAAGCCATAGTCATGATGAGTGTAGAAATCAGTTAGTTGTATTCTCATTCGCGAGGTCTCAAAAAGTGTTTACTTCCGGCTCTTAAAAATTCGTGGTTGGCCATCGAATCACCATATCACGCTGTGGAATGAGAGAACAGACCGGATTGCATGCCATCACATCCCTGTGTCTCTGTCTGATAAGTGACATTCCTAGCTGGCAAGTGTATACAGCACATGAATTCTAGGGTTTGTGCACATAATTATATATACCCCAATCAGTATAACCATGGCCTAACATTGCCCATGGGAAGCCCTCTTTCCTCCACCAATGCGCCCACACAAAGCAATGAGTATGGATCACAGAATGCTCAATTGAATTCATCAGATAATGATTGATGACGTGGAGAAATGAAGCATTAACACTAGTGCAAAATAATCAATGAAGTCTTTATAAAGAAGAATAGAATGGGTGTATTGATCCAGCGAAGAGGTGCCTCATTGAAAAAAAGCAGAAATTCCGATTACACCGACAGGAGCCTGAATTGAAGTTTATTGCATATACATGCAATGGTATTGCTCTCGCACCCTTCTTGTTTACCGTGCGTCGCCAGGTGCGTCCGAAGGGGGCACTCGGCAAGCAACAGCGTACCACAATGAAGTGATCTCAGCGCTGATGAATGACTTGCATTGATTTCGTCTTGCACTGGATCCGTTGCTGGTCATGATCAAACCAATAAACCATATTGACATGAACTTCCCGGAGCCCTAGCTTAAACACAACAGCATTCACCTTGACGGATAGGGCGTTGCTTTACGTCAAATCACTCGATGCATGATTCAGATCTCGAGCCGCTACTTATCAGTGACATTCGAGTAGCTTTTTTTTTTTGTGAGAGCTGTGGAAAAACATGCATGCGCGAGTGTATGAGGTTGTTCTGTTGTCATTACCACACCAAAAAAAAACCGCAGAATTTTACTAGGTACTTGGTGTGATAAATTGAGACCTCACTCCCGATAAGGTTGCTGCTATGGTATATAGGTAGTACACAATATTACTTACCAATATAAATTATACTGTTTGTGTGACGATAATCAAATTCTGAACTCACTCGACAAAAACGTAAGAGATACTTTGTTGATGTATAATCAAGTCGAAACAACAGCACTGACTCTTCGCACAACTAATCATTCAAACCAATCACGTAATACTTTAGTAATAACAGCTAATCCAACCAGATCTCATATTTCAGTGACATACTTCCACAACAATCACAAATGCAAATGATATAACAACCACAGATCAATTATAGGCTAGGTGAATGGTCTATATTATTTTCGCTACCACAGAAGCTTCTTACCGATCGTTCTGGCCGTCTTCCGTCTCTGTAAATACGATCTTCAACCGCAAACACATGAAAAGCTTTCATGGATGAAATCTTATTCCAGGTGTAATCTCCACTGTCAATAGAACAGGTTGTGAAATTAATTCCACCTCACAAAGAACCGATCGATTTCCGCGGAGGTAGCATAATATTTCAACTAGACGTCCAGGGTTCATGAGGTTTGGAGCATAGTGTTGGGTAGATGCCTTTTATAGTATTACATATGTATAGGTCAACTGCAATGCAGTGATAAACTAATACAATTATGCATTAACAACCAATAATAATACGAAATGATCTCGTGAGAAATATGTTATATTTCTTATATTGTAATCAATCGTACGCGATTGATCCAACATGTGAAGTGAATCAAGGTGTAGTTGAACTTGTGACCTATGCCTCACAGAATTATACAAATATTTACAGCTTAAAGAGTAAATCCTTCTGGTGACTATCAAAGGAACTAACCGGGATGGTCGTTCTACTCAAGAATCAATCAATCATCAATCAATCAAAGGCAAATGTTTGCTCACAAAACGTGAAAAAGACAATCGAACGTGGCTTATTTTCGGCTCTTTCTCCACAAAGTATATATTCGCTCCAAATAGTGTCCCTTTAGAACTCAACGCACTCCTGTCATTAGATCTCACCTCGAAAGCCAAGCCCATCCAAGCTATGATCCCTCCTTATAAATGTCGCCTTCAATTCATGGGATAATCCTTATAATCCAACTACGCTGCCTATGTGCTTTCAATGTAAACAGTCTGTCCACAGAAGCTTGCATACAGCATTTGCAGCACATCGTTGATGTTTAAAGCATGCCTCCGATTTATTACGATTGCCGATTTCTGCCATTTCCTGGAATTACACATGTGACTCATTCTAATGCCGAAATAAAAACCCGAAGAAAGAAATTGATCTGATACAGGTGCTTTTATCGCGCTATAATTTGAGCATGATCAAAGTGAGATGTGATTATGCAATTAAAAGATGTGGCAATACTTATCATGGTTATTGAATTTGTAACAATATTTCTATAACTAATTAAAAATATTTCAATATGACACTATCTAATCAAAATAAATATAGGCAGTTTGTGCAATATTTCAGATACATACTTTAATTTTGATCGGACATCATGCAGCAAAAAACGTCAAAGTATCCAATATGGCGATGCCAGGGTTCCAATGAGCGACGCTGCCGCCCCACCCCCCGCTATTAGCCTAGTGGCCGGGTTCTCAGGTATCGATCTACACTTTTAACTCTCGATTTGTCCTCGATCGTTTCTTACTATACATTCATGCGCTCCACCCGCCTTCATCCCATTCATAATGCAATATTTCAGAAATGATGCAACATAATTATTTCATGAATTAAGCCATTACAAGTAAGTCATAATTCAGCAGGTTTCAATTTTGACGACAAATAGAGTATTACATAAGATTGATTTCTCGTGTGATTACCTACAAGAGACGGTGATGTGTGCCTCGTGCAATATTTGTTCCTCTCAATTCCTTCCGTGTGTTCATTTCGACGCACTATAAAATGCCTTTCATGCATAATGCGCTAAACAACGTACAAATATACCTCCTTCTTTATTAATTCCCTGTTTTGATCAGGAGAATTTTTATTTTAACTTACCCTGGGGGAGAGGTACTGTTTGATATAGACTGTATGGTATATCAGCACACTAAATGTAATGGTGCTGATATGTTATATCGATATCATCATGATTACGTCACAGGGGTCTGTCGTTCTGATAGAGTTGTCAAAAGCCCGTAATGAGAACACGAATAATTGATATTCATATTACATAATACAAACAATGCATTGTGATATCAGATTTACACTTATGAGCAGATCTGAGGTACAAAAGAGAACAAATATAAAGAGAACCAAAAAAAAAAAAATAATAAAAAATTAATTAATAATAATAATAAAAATAAAAATAAAAAAACAAGTAGAAATATCGTATAGAGGATTGTATAAATTCAGCACTGGTTCAATGGTGGTTCATAATCTGTAGTGTTTGTTGAGTGACTAATGGGTGTTGTATGTACGAAGGATTTTATTGAGGTTGTTAAATAGTGAAGCAAAAACTGCGTAGTTCGTGCTCGACATATACATGTAGCTGCATCGTTGGTTTTGCCAAAAGGATATTATTCAGTCAATCGGAATTTGCATGTCAAATTGTTAGGTTTGAATATGAAATTTGTGTTTTAATTAAGTCAGCATTTCTACTATAGTAATAATTATTATAGTTATACTAGCGGTACAAGTACACATTTCGATCCCTCTATAAAATAATGTACTCGGTGATAATGCGGCCTCTATTCATCCTCATGACCTACATGTGTATGAAGGACAATGAGGCTGAAAACATTTTGTTTGATGTTGAATTACGTCTTTGTCTCGATTTAGCATAAGCGATTCATTGCAACTTGAGACATTCAATCGCCTACATCATTATTATGCATCACATATCAGACAGGCAATCGACAGATTATCAGCCGAAACGCCAGAGGGGAATAAACGCCAGAGGCGTTGTGTATTGTACGTGCTTCCCAGTTGGGTATATCATTTAAGATACTGAGTTCATGCCCAGGGCTCAACTCATTTATAGTTGGTGCGTTATGATTTTAACCGAACTGTTTGCCCTGCTAAATTGAGAAATGAGGCAGATTAGATTAGCTATCATTTTATGTGATAGATTATATGCCTACATATCTCACCTTTAATAACTCCTTGTAACCCTCGGATTGTTTGGGAATCAGGCGCTGCCATAATATATTTTGGCAATGAACAATTGAATTTTAAGTTTACACATACATACGGAGACGAGTTGCCGAACTTCCTACTGCATCAAAGAAGGTTGACATTATTTGTTTGAATGTATACTTAGAGGTAAAAGAAACGCACGGGTTTATAAATGCAATTATTCTTGGGTAGCTATATTTCGTGTGCTTTAAAATGCTTTGGAATGAATATTTCAAACATGTTCAGCAACCTCATGCCTTTTGTGTTCAAAAATCAGTTCGCATGTGTAGGCAATCCCGAAATCCCGGTAACCTTCTTTTTGGGTACTCACGTGAGCAGTAAACAATAAAGACTCATGAAATGGACATGATATTAACCCCTATGAATTTTGTACATGAAAGCATTCAGACATTGCCGATAACTTCACTATGCGGTGGCTATCAACGCTTCAAAGAAAGCTACCCAAAAATCCTTCTTGATCGAGCAATGAAAGCTGGAACCGTTTCCAGCCAAACAGGGTGTAATGTCTCAACCATTCGTCGCCTACCCGAGCACATTGCTGAAACTGGTTTTACCGTAGATCGACTTCGTACTGGATGACTAAAAGTAACGGCAAAGAGACACAGTATCACTAAATCCGATGAGCGCACATCCAGGACAGGTTTATTCTAACAACATGAGGAACAAGAGGGACCCACAAACGATTAATTGTTTTCAATATCAGATCGACACCGGCTTCAGGAACAGAGATTAAGGTCTCGGATCGCTTTCGGAGCTCCAATCCTGAATTCTGACACGTCGTCGTTGTCCCTAATGGACGCAATGGCACCAGAAATGGATCAAACAGAAGTAGAAAAGTGTCCACTTCACAGACGAGAGCCAAAATTCCCTGAATAGGTCAGACAGAAGACGGCGCATGTAGAGAAGAAGGAAAGAACGGTTCCCAGATTGCTTCATCCAGGAGCAGGATAGTTGAGGTTCAGCCAGCCTCATGGTGCGGGGAACCATTTCAGACAACACAAAGACTCCCCTTAATGATTCAAGGGAACTTGACCGCAAGACGGTGCAACACAGAGGTCCTGGAGCCAAACGCCACCCCCTTCCTTCTATGGCACCCTGAAATCCGGTTGTTTCAGTAAGATAATGCACGCCTCATTCAGCTCCGATCACCAAAGACTACTCGGAAAACAAAGAAGTCCCTACAGTGTCTTGGCCGGCTTACTCGCCCGAATATTCTCCAATCCAGCATCTTTGGGACCATCTGATGACAGTGACCTCCCACCGCCTCCCAACTCCCCGGAATTTCCGAAATCTGATTACAGCTGCTCTCAAAGAATGGGGAACATCCCTCACGTCATAATCCGACCGCTTTGCAAGAGCATGCACCGAAGATGAACGGTGGATGCGAGAGGTGGACATACCCGATATTGATCTTGCGAATTTCACTTTTGACCCCCTGCCCTTGCTTGAAGTAAAATAATCATTTAAAATCGGTTTGTTTTTTTGCTGATTTTTTGGTCAACATCTTTGCAAATAAAACACCTCCAAAACCACTTAAAATTTCAGTTTGTACAGTGCATCCAAAGTAAACTGTGCGTTCCTTTTGCCTCTAAGTATAATACATGTGCATGGGTCTACAATTTTGGCACTCAAAATCTCAACCGATAATTACAGAAAAGCCTTCCATAATAATAATAATTGCATGGATACCGTTCCTCTGTCCTCTCCTTACCTCAATGTCACCCTGCTCGAATACTTCACTTTTGCCAGGCAGAGCGTCTACATTACGCGTTCTAGTTCTTCTTGTTTATAGCTAACACATTATAATAATTGTGGAAACCATGCTATCTCTCCAGCAGAGGTTCAGAGAATTAAGAAAAGAACAAAACTATGCAAGGTGTAATCATCTATCTCGATACTCAAGCTCACCGATTGAGGCTGTGGTGTGCCTCAATGTTATGCAATATATTCATCCTGTATACGCACTGAGAGGATTGACTGAATGAGATATGGGAAATCGACTCTTTAATCGTTAACACAGAGCAAGTATTCCTGGGGAGCTACCCCCATTGCAATGTCAGTGTATCCGTGTATATACTCAGGGACCTGTATCAAGTTTCAAACCTCTTGTACACTTGTCTATAGGATGTAGTCACTCATCCACGCCGATTCGGTTGCCACAATTGAAAGCGTGTATCATATGATCAACATGGAGCGGTAAGATGGGCTAACTATAAAAGCAAAGGGTGCTGAATCCTACGCTCTGTTTATCTCCAGTAACCTAAGCGATAATAGAGATCCCGTGGTGCTTCAACCGATTCCTTTGGTAAGCATACTCCGGTGTTGCGGCTTAGCGTTCCATTACATAAATCTCCCATTGTAAACAATCGGCTTGACTTTTATGACTATCTGATGAGTACGTATAGTGATGCAACCACACGTGACATAGCAACGTCATCCGGTTACCCGGGAAATGATTCGCTCATTCTGAGAATTTTGCGCAGAAAAGCAGCAGCTGATGCTATCACTTGATGGAGAACAAGGGTGGCGAAAGGGGGTTCTTGTGCAGGGTATAAGAGGCAGGATTCAGGAAACGTGTTCCTTTCAGAACTGAGATTGAGAAATACGAGGGAATCCGCCAATAACAGTCGGCGGCTACCCTAATTGTTAACACAGGAACGGAACATAAATCTACCAACTCGGGGAGTAATTCTCTCATGGGAGCTCAGTAATCAGGCTTACAAAGTGAACCAAATCTCCACTCACCTCTGGCTTCAGTGTGTTAAATTATCTAATCCTTCCAGGAAACATCGACGCCGCTGACCGCTGCATGAAGAGTTGGATAAGCAACGCGGTTATCTGTGAAGAAAGCCTGGTGCTGAGAGATCTGCACGCATATTTGGCATGATGCTACTCCTGGTGTTAATCTGCGGAGTTCTCCTCCAAACGCAGATTAAGGGTCAAAAGATCGGCCTCCAAGACTCTAGAACGTCATCTTCGGATGTTTTCATCGATGATGACTGCCCAGGAATCAAGAACATAACATCGACGTTGAATGAAAACAGAAATTGTTTCGTGCGATCAAAATGCGATGGCAAGGTTTCACAAACAGTTTCAGATTTCATCCTGCAAGAAAACTGCTTCTGTGACGTGCTATGTGCGACTTATGGCGACTGCTGTTCGGATGTGGGTGTCATCGAAGACGCTCCCGTCGTGGAGTTAGGAACGTTTGAGTGTGTGCATGAATTTGACGCACGTCATATCAAGATAGGCGCTGCAGAGCATGTCTATCTTGTCAATCGGTGTCCTGTGATGTACAAAAATTCAAAAGTCAAACAACAATGCGAGCAAGGGAAAACGACCAGCCAAGATCCTTACGGCAACTGGCCAGTGACGAGCCACCGTGGAATTCTCTTCAACAACATGTACTGCGCACAATGCCACGGCGTCTCAGATTTCAAGTACTGGAAGATCGAGATCGGCTGCGACAAACCCCCTTCGCCAGAACTCTCTCTCAACTCTCAAGCAGCCGTGCAGAACCTTTTGCATCAAATGCTGGACAGTGAGTTCTGCGATGTTACCTTTAATCCACCGGATATTGATACCAAGTATTACCGCCCTTGTAAACCCAGCATCGAGTCCTGCCCTGCCGAGTGGAATGACGACACTGGGTGTGATGTTGCAGCCAAGTGCCTGGATGAAGGCACCGCGTTTGTTTATGTATCGCACCCTTTTGCAGTATACAAGAACGCGTTCTGTGCAATTTGTAATTCTGCCGGAGAGACACTTGATTGCCAACACCCTGCGTTGTTTGCGGGAGTGGGAATTGACAGCTGGGTTGATATCTACCCTCTGTCGTTTGTTCTTGATCTCAATACTGGGAGCAGTCACATTTCTGGAAACAACGTCGGTCATCTCGATGGCGCAGCGGTCAATGAAACCGTGTCAGAGGTCAAGACGTGTGAACAAGGCCAAGTCTATGATTACTTCTTCGACCGATGCCGCTCCCTTGTTTGTCGAGATGGGTATGAGATCATTGAGGGTAGCTGCATCCATATGGATCAAGTTGGAGGTCATTTGGGCGACCTTGAACCCGACTGCCCTCGTGTACGTCTCAATGCTTCAGAGTTTGTCCTCCTACCAAACAGCTCACTGTACGTCAACACCTCGTCACAGATATACGATCTTGGTACTTATGTATTAGATGACGTCTCGTACACTGCTCTGGTGTGTACCAACTACTCTCAGAATTACACAGTGACTCACTATTACTTGTCTAAAGGGTCAAAGTTCAGTGTCATCCAAACAGCCGTGTCGGTGATTGGGCAAATCCTCTCAATCATTGGTTTAGTCATCCAACTCACTGTCTACAGCATCCTGCCTAAACTGAGGAACCTTGCTGGACTGAATCTTATGAGTTTATCAGCGTCACTGCTGGTTGCTCAGCTACTCTTTTTGTTGGGAAGTTCGGCGTCGTCTGTTTACGAACTATGTGCCACCATGGCAGCGGTGACCCATTTCGCTTTCCTAGCCTCGTTCTCGTGGATGCACGTCATGGCCTTTGACATCTGGAAAACCTTCGCCAAATCCAGTCAACCGAATTCCTTGGACAACAGCACTAAGAAATATTTCCGTTATTCCCTGTACGGATGGGGCGTCCCGTTGCTCATTACAACAACCGCTATAACTGTCAATTTCAGCGTTGCAGAAGACGCCGCCTATCGTCCAGCCTACGGTGAAATGATCTGTTGGATCAGATCTCGAATTGGTCTCGCGATATTCTTCGCAACTCCCGTCGCCGCTGTCTTGGTTTTCAACATTGTATTCTACACTTTAACCGTGGTCAGTATTTACAAGATCACCAAGATGGCCCGCGGTGTAACCAAACCAAAATCTGACCAGCGGCAACTGTGGCTGTACGTTAAGCTAACGTGCATCATGGGTTTAACGTGGATCTTCGGCTTCGTGGCAGCCGCTTTCGATCTAGAAGTACTCTGGTATTTATTCATCGTAGTCAACAGTCTCCAAGGAGCTTTTATTTGCGTGGCGTTTGTTTGCACGAGAAATGTGGTCAAGCTCCTTCGGGAGAAGTTCTCTTACTCGGCCGTTCAGCCTCCGACGACATCGACAGACTCAAAAACCAGATCAACCGCCGTTTCTAACATGTCCCAGTGAACATCAAGACCACTTAAGCTTGAACTTTATTTGATGTTGATATCAGTATAATTATCACTGTAATGAATCGTTGTTTTCGGTATGCATGTGTGTGTTACATGTATGCTATTCACTGTGATGCTTGAGCGAATTGTACATTATTACGTCTCTGTTTCAATTAAAGAAAAAGCACGCGACATAGATTTCTTTTCTTTAAACTATTCTCTATGCTGACGTCGGGTACGGAGTGATGGGCATTGCATGTAAATGTCATCATTGGAATTTCCAGACGCATCGGCCGCGCACCTGGATCGCTTTGTCTTCATATGTTGTTTAAGCGCAGCTATAAGATGAGCTAACGGCGGTTAAAATTATGGGGTAGATAACGGCACCAGTTGAACGATGAAACGACGGATCACCTGCTGAACCTCCTCACTGAATGCCGAGCAAAAACCACGCCATTGGATGATCTATTATGTCTTCATTACTTGCTGGAATATTCATCGTGCACATTCGAGCTGAATGGCACGCGTAATAGCTAGAAATTTGTAAAAGGAAGAAGAAGAATAAAATGGAGAATTGATCAACATTGGAACATTGCTGTGTTGTTACGCTGATCAGTGGGCGCCAAGAGGAATTGCTTGACTGCACAAACATAAAAATAAAACAAAAATAAATAAAAAACAAAAATAAGAAACAAAAAACTGCAATGCTATGTCGACACATACGATGATCCATGTCTTGAGTCCGGCCCGTAACATCCGGCGTTAACCATGACCTAATCTACATGGTACTAATACGTATGGTTAAAATAATACTTATTAGTACCATGTAGGCCTTTTTTCTTTTCTTTTTTTTTTTTCTTTTTTTTTTCTAACAATACTCACTAGTACTAAGCCCTAAGTCGACATTCCCACCAGCGTACTATCCCACACAAGGGGCCACAACAACTCATCCAGGTTTTAGATTTATACTGCTGAACTCTTTTTATATCACCCATGTCCTACTTTTACTAAGAAAAATGCTGGCAGCCGCAAACTTCGCTCGGATTGAAATTTCGCGCCTTTCATGCAAAATCAGGCCGGCGTCGTATAAAAAGTTGAAAACTGAATACTTTTGGAAGAGTCAACAACTGTTGACGTAAGATATGATTAGAATGAATGTTTTGTGATATATTTATGGGAAAATTAGTAGGATATTGTAATATTATTATTGGTCAAAGGCGATTTTTCATAATTAAGGATAGACTAGCTTTGTATGGGAGACCATATGCCGCATATCATTGTCTTTTCATGAGCTATCTCGTAATACATAGCAGATCAAATAATCTTTTACAATTGAATGTTCGTTTTACTCGATCTCGCTTTCTCTATTCTACTGTTTTTATTTTTACTGTTCCACATCTATGGAATCAATTGCCTTATAACATTAAAATATCTGCTCAATCACTTTCTATTCTTAAAGGGCCACGTCAGGGTGTGAAATGCAGTTTTTGTTTCCTGGAACCATGTATGAACAATATATTATTATATTCAGCCTTTAAATTGTCAAAAACGATAATTTTAGCGCCTAGCAGCGAATTTATAAGAACAGACCCCCCGCGACGTTTTTCCCGCCAAAAACATCGCCGAGGGGGAGGGGGGAGGGGTTAGTTCTGCATCTGACGTCAGAAGTTTCATGACCAATATCAGAACGCTCCATTTCATCATCCTATTCAGGACTGATCGACGTGGAAATTACGCATGCGTTACGTTGTTACGTTTTTCTTCATATCTCGACAACTGCTTCATGCACAAACGTCTAACTCATACCAATTTGTTGGGGATGGCCTAGCTTAGCTTTCCAGTGATGTTGTTTATTTCATTTTAGCTATCGTAATAGTTTACACTGAATTGCTAAACGCGAAAATCTTTATAAAAGAGGTCAAACTCACTGAAGAAAAATACAAATAGCACAAAATTTTGTGCTATGACACCTATTTTCATTTCTACCTTCCGAAGATCGTTGTTTTTCAACATTATCTCCCAATTTGATTATTTTGGGTTGACATTTACCTCTCCAAACAACTCTGAGAATAATTCATTTATTGGAATAGAAAAAATTCTCTTGTCATAACGCCATCATGAAATGAGCGTTATGACTTGGGACGATAATGTCATCGGCAATCGGAACGAAACACCAATTAATGCCCATAGGGATTCTCAGAGGCTCAATTTAAAGCGTCCGCGGCCCTTTAAATCATATTGAAAACTTTCATCTTTAACAGAGTCTATTCTCAAAACATTCAATTTACTATGTTTTATTTATTTATTATTCCATTTCATTGTTATTTTCATTTACTACATGTTGTGAACTTTTAACATTTGACAAATGCGTTTTAGAACACTTCGTTGGATCTTACGCAACACAAAAATAAAATTTATAAAATTTATTACTATATTTATGCGGCATTTGATAGGCCTAGGCCCCTTGGTACTTGCATGCCTGTTATATTCATTAAAAAATTGTCTTTGCCTTGTACAGGCAGGAAAAATTCTGCCTAGAACCATTTCCCGCAAACACCCGGTTGAAAGCTTCGAGGCGGGAAGAAACAGTCTTCCGCTCATTTTGCGCCGCGCGAAATTTTCGCTGTGGTTTCACCCGGAAGTCGCATCGTCACTGTGACGTCATGGTTCATTCGTAACTGTTTTGGAAACGGAGAAGACTCTTTCTAGAACTTGCTACTTATTCACTTTATGCGGTCTCGGCCCTGAAATTCAATCATGTTTGGCGGATCTATGTTCAACAGTGGTTTTGATGATCCATTTTTTAGGTGAGCTTCACCGTTAATAACCGCGTAAATGAATATTTTTGAATAATTTTGATGCGAAATGTTTTACTTAGATTAAGTCTTTATTTAAATTTAAGTTAGAAGTTAGAGTAATTCACTAATTGGTAAATTAACAAAATTGTTATCATTTATGCTTCACTTTTTGATAACTTAACTCTTAAACTTCTACTAGACTACTTACTTAACTTAGGATCTTAACTTAGTGCTACTACTTGTACTTAACGTGTACCTGGGTGCTAATAATAGTACGACTAGTCGGACTACTGACTTATTAGTGACTACTACTCAGTACTAGTACTTGAAAAGATGCCCTGTGAGTAGCACAGATTCTCGGGCGAGGTCTGTATACCTCGCTGTAGTATGTCAGCTAGCCTGTGAGTAGCTGACATACTTATACTATAGCGAGCCCGATGAGTCTCTGAGTCAGTGAGTGTGAATCATTATCACTCTTTTACTCTTAGTCTCTACCCGTTTGTCGACCTGTGAATTACACTGAGTGTGAACTGTTGCCGTCAGTCGAATGACTCATCGTCATAGTCAGTCGACTGACAGGAACGCAGTTAAAACCCACGCCATCACACCGTTTTTGCATGATAACAAAGTAATGAGTGCACAGCGCACAACACATAACGTTCGAACATCCATCCACGACCCACCACCCACGACCCAAGAAGAATTCCACCATCAACTGACCAGATTAAATATGCTGACTATACTGACATAGCAGGATGCCAGGAATCATAATTTAACAAATGAAATAGATTGACTTCAACTCAATGTAAGGAAAACGAAATAAATTACTATCGACTTTTGGTAGAAAACGCCAACAAAGGACCCATTAAGGTCAAGGGAGAAGATATCGAAAAACGCGAAAAGTTTAAATACTGTGGACTGGGAATCTTCAACTTGATTTACATTGTATAGGGTATACAAGCAATTCAGAAGTGAATTAAGTTGGCCCCTACACTCAGTTGAAGTTAGTCAGAAGTCAGTCAAAATATTGACAGCTACAGTCAGTCATATTTACTTTCAGTCGTCCTTTTGAAGTTGCAGTCAAAGTTTGGCTTCAGTCATTTTGTATTAGGTGATTTAGGTCACAACTTACAGGTCTACCTGTTTGGAAACAGCTACAGACTACAAAGGGACAAAATCACATATTATTGTTGTATTTTCAGATTGATTATGTCAAATTGAGGAGATACTCACGAGTAGACTTCATCTAAGACTAGTCTCATGCCCGAATCATATGATATTGAATAATTATTTATCATCATATAAATAATTGACTGATTGAGGCTATTCCTGTAGCACTTGGCCAGCGACTGAATAACGCAGTTTACCGTCTGAGTAGGATCGCTGATTGCCCCTAAAAGGTGTGCTTAACTAACTGGTATGGGAACTTGAAAGCTTCAGTGATCAAGAGGAGCCTACCATATGTCTTATTAAATTTGAAAGTTAGCAATCACTAGTTGAATGATCATATCCCACAAGTCGAATTAATGGATGGCCTCATAAAAAGGCTATTTGGCTATCATTGAATAATGCATGAGCTATTGCATAAGTAAATTAATAATCTAATCATGATATATATTAATTTTTAATGACATATTGTATGTAGATTATTTCAGCCTGTTTAACTATTTTCTCAGTGGCCATCAGCAGCACATGCAGCAGATGATGGGGTCCATGGGAGGCATGGGTCAGATGATGGCCGGTCCATTTGGCAGGATGGGCGGTCAAGCGGCCATTGCTGAGGGTCAGCAGCAGAGAGGAGAAGGTCAACAAATAGCGGCCCGGCACCAGGGGTTTGCAGATCCATTTGGAGACATCTTTGGAAACATGGATCGCATGATGCAGGGCATGATGGGCAACATGAGCCACATGATGGTGAGTCAGCAGATGCGTGCATCTTTCTTGAAGCCCCGTGTTGTTTTGAGCAGCAGGCACCGCCCTCCTCTCACAACGGACGCTCCCAGGTGTTCAGTCAATCGAGCGTCATGACGTACAACAACACAGGAAGTGGCCAGCCGCACGTCTATCAGGCGACTTCATCCACCCACCAGGGTCCAGGGGGGGTGCGCGAGACGAGGAAAACGGTCCGCGATTCAAAATCTGGGCTTGAGAAGATGGCGGTTGGCCGTCATTTGAATGACAAAGGAGTCGTGATCACTCGGTCGCGAAACCAGAAAACCAGCGAACGCGAGGAAAGCAAAGATTTCATTAATTTGGACGAAGGTAAGTGCTTGGAGATGTGATGACTCCCTCATTGCTGAATTGATTTTGCAGAGGAGTTTGATGGATTTAACCATGAATGGCAAACGAGAACAGGCGGCCGATCCAGGCATCACGTGACGGACGGACAGAGGTATGACCCTCACCATCGCCCCCGGAGCCACCGCACCACCCCCTCCGCCGCAATCACTTACCATCCAGAACACCATCGCCACTGATTGTCCTTGAGTGCGTTCCCTCTCTCTCTGTAAATAGTCCTCTGCTGTGATACGTGAATCAACGCTTTCATTTGTGTATTTTAATCTGCTAAACTTATGTCCGCCTTTCATCTTGCAACAGGTTTCCTGAACCGTCAGCCCCCGGCAATGCCAAGTACCGTCCGTCAGCTGCAGAGGGCGCTGCGAGGAAGCAAAATAAACCAAAGTTGTCTGTGGACGGACGCAAGAAGAGAGTCATAATCAAGTCACCTAAACATGACTGAGATCAATGCAAGCGGATCAGTCTCATTCGTATTTTATTTGTGCCAATTATTTTTCTTTTTCTTTTCTTATTTTATGTCGTTTCAGGATATACTGAATGTATAATAGCATCATTCCACGGTATCTCAAATCACAGCAGGGCTTCTTGTTTTGCTCAGGGGTGTTAACGACTAAAAATGTACAGAGATGATCCATCGCAAGAGTTCATATATTACTTCTGTCTTCAGCATATATTCATATATTCATATTACATGTTTTCATTTTATAAATGTCTCATCTGTGGCTTGATCAAATTTGTATAAAAGAATTGGGATTTTTTTTCTCTTGTGAAATAAACATTTTGATCCAGAAAATCGTTTTCTAAATGAGGAAAAAAAGATATTTTATTGTGATCCAGCTGAGCATTAATAATAAGCAAGCTGAAAAAATAGCTTAAATAAAAATAACATTGAAGAACCGAGAGATCCATTACTCAGCAACATTGCAAATCAGAACAAAATTTTATAAGAAATCTGATGTAGGAATGAGAAACATATTTACTAATGAATTGACTGTTTCCATTGCAAAATAATTGATGCACAAAATATGCAAAATAATTTAGCACCGGATAATGTGGCCTCATTTGTCCTTGTTCAGCGCCACGACAAATTCCTCTAATAATTCTTGGATTTGACGCACACGTTCTAGAAGGCGGAAAATATTTTTAATTATTCGGGCATGAATAAAAATTAAACACTCACTCAATTCTTCTGCCAATTCGACCCTTTTTCCAGTCAAAAGAGTTTTCAATTTACTACTATCTTCCGCATATTCTTCCAAAACACTCTTAATATTTCTCTCCAATCGTCTCGCTATGAAATCGAATGAAAATGATGAAATTTTCAACAGCCAAGTAGACGAACCTTCGCTGTTGGTGACTTGCTGTCTGAGGGCGTTACTTGTGGCCTCCAGCATCCGATGCAGTCGCCAGAACAAAACCACGTCACTGCACTCCATCTGAGGATAGGAAAGGTCAACATTTCTTCATTTGACCCTGAACCTAACTGACCTCTGTATCATTAAATCCTTGCTGGTAATAATAAAACCCTTTCTTGCACTCAGTTGACCTTCGTAGCGCTGTTTTGAGGAAGTGGTTCATATACAACGCCTCCCAAGATTCCGTGATCTTGAAATAACCATCGAATCATGCGAGAATGTTAAAAAATTTACCCTCCACTCACAAATTCATTGTTGACTTGTACATTTTGAGTTTCGAGATTTTTCCTTACAGTGGTCAGTTCATCGCTGCTTAGAGCTGGATTCGGTTTCTGTGTTCAAACATGAGGGTATCGTTCCTCCTGACCATATTTTCGCTTACCTCAGAAGCAAGGATGACTTTCTCCAATTCCCGCATGGTGGCGCCTCTGCTCCTCTGCTCAGGGGTCAATGACCTCCATCGCATCCACTGCTCCTGGGTGCCTGGACCAACCATCTCATGGATCTTGGCTTCACTGACGGTGAGTCTTTCTTTGACGGCAGCCTCCATGAATTTGATCGCATCATCCCACTGTTGCTTATTGTGCACTGAACGATCGTCCAACATGTTCATCTGAATCACTCTCAGACTTTCCTGGGCCTTGGCGTCCCACTTGTGCTGATCAAGCGATGTGTCCTTGACCGCGACCTTGAGGTCATCAAAGATGCTGTCGTGACCCTTCTGCTGTCGGTCATTCTCCAACATTTTGGAGAATTCATCCCTCAGCGTTTCCCAACCAACCTGTGAAAAAAAAAAAAAAAAAAAATTATACAAAATTACAAAAAGAATTCTTCCGAATATTAAATAACCTGAACGCATTTCTGAGGCAGCACGTTGTCCGCCCACTTCTTCAGCTTTATGTCCACAGCCGTGTTGAAAATCCTGCAGAAACACAAACTGAAATATTCCCTCCGGAAATGAAAGCCACAACTCACCCCGGATTGGCTGCTTGGGAAGCAGGGAGGTAAATGTTCTCAAATACATGGTCAGCCATACTGGCCCACAGCTTCTGCGCAAAAGCCTCTTCCCTGGTGATCATTCAATCATGAGATGGTCAAGAAAGAGGACATTATACTGACCACTGCTGGGCAGTCACTTGGCTCAGGTTGATGATGTCATCAAGGATTTCCCCTCTGGCTTTCTCAAAGAGCTCATCCTGTAATCATAATTACGGGATAAAATGAGCAAGCAATGTCAGCAAAACAACTGACTCGATCGAGTTCCCTGACTCGTGGGTTTGTATTTTTCCATTCAGTTTCCAGATTGAACCTTGTGGCTAACCAGAATTTTAATTAGCAAATAAGCGAAATGATGCCGTTCAAACCTTTGAAAGCATCAGCTTGTTGTTCAACGGATTCACGAACCATTTTCCAGAAGCATCCAGAAACAGCCATTGACAGATTCTGAGTGGTCATTTGGTGAGGTTTCATCACACCATCCCTGTAAATGACCTTTAACAAGAGAGCTGTGACCCCTGAGTGACCTACTTAAAGAGGCGGGAAGTGCGAAAGAACTGCTCCTCGTAATCTTTGATCGACTGGATGCTGTCATTGCAGTTTCCTTTACCTGTGACGACCGCGAAATATCCAAGCGCTTTCATCGGGAATAAACGACCTTCAAGAATTTTCTTGATCTGCAAATAAGTGGTTAAGAGAGCACAGTAATGCAGCAATGCCTCACTCTGTCCGGGTTGTACAGCTGGCTCTCTGCCAAGTCTACTTTGGTCAAAACGAAGATTGTTCGCTTGCCTGATGGATCCATGGAGCTGACCAGCTCAGTGACATTGCTACGCTCAGCATCCAGAGAACCATCTGTTTGCAAACATTAATTTGTTCTTCGAGAGAATCAACACACGAACCTTGAATGCATAGGATGATGGCGTTGGGGTTCTCCATGTGCGATTTGCAGATGTGTTGAATGCGATCACGCGTGTCGCCAGCCATGCCGGTGGTCACGGTCTGAAGGAAAATGCGTTGCAAATCAGATGAAAATAACCGCCATGAATCAACGTACGCTGATGATGCCAGGTAGGTCGACCAGCACCATCCTCTGGATGCCTGGGCCGCGCACCGTCAGAGAAATCGTCTGAAAAAATGTCAAAATGAACGTCAGGGAGACAGATGCGGGGGCAAGGAGACTTACATCGCCACTGACGGTCATGCCGTTTGTGACGCTGGTTTTCATTCGTACTTCAATCTCTCTGCGCAAGGCTTCCAGCTGATAAAAAAAAATTTAAATTGAGGGATGAGTCGAGTGAACGCCTACCTCAGACTCCCTTGTTAGGTCATATTCGCGAGAGCTGTCTTTGAACTGAGCGATGTGATACGGTCCCTCGCTCAAAGTGACCTTGACAGGAGAACGAGTCATCATTTCCCCTGATCCTCTGATTACGAGCGATCAGTATTAGTATGGGAGAGAGCAAGGGGCATGACAAGAAGTACCTGGGGAAGATCCTCGCTTTGGCAATCATTTCAAGCACGCTGGTTTTGCCAGAGCTCTGGTCGCCAACGACAACCACTCGTGGAAGATGATCCTGGGTGTTGTAACTGGAGTCGTACTCTGATAGCTCATCAAGGACTTCCGAGTACATGTCAATCAACAATCGCTGTTGGACGCAAGATTAGAACCCACTTATGACGCAGAATCGTTCACCTTCATTTTGCGGACTTTCTTTCCGTTCTTTTGCCTCTTCAGAAGCAGCTGCTTACGCAATTCACGATTCTCTTTTTCTAAATGTTCTATTTCTTTCTGATAGTTCATCTGCCAAAGAAGTAATTGGTGCACACGGCGCTACTCAACTTTCCTCTCAAATTACTTGCATTGCGAGCATTTCCCTGTGCATCTCTTCCTCTTTGTCTTTCTCTGATTTTGATTCCTACAAAACACGAGATTTGATCATGAAACCGACGTACGAGGGACCAACCTTCTCTTGACTTTCTTCAGATTTTGCAAAGCCCATCATCGGCACAATACCCCCGATCATAGAACCAGCGTCAGCAACTAAGAAATAATAATTGCATAAAATTTGAACAAGAGAAAAAAAAACATAAAAAGAAGTGGTAATACATTTTGGCTAGATATATATCCATGAAATGTGTGCAGAATGCAAGATACTTTGATCTGATTCCATAAAATAATATTTTTTGTCAATAAATCATTGTGCCGCTTGATTAAAGAGGCCCAGCTCTTGAATTCTACACACCTGACGCAACGGTTCCGCCGAGGAGTTGATAACCTAACTTTTTACCTGAGGAGGGAAATGCAAGTGAGAAAACGCCAGCAGGAAGCAACGGAAAGCGTGTGCGAATGACCGATCTGACTCACCATCCTCCCATACTGTTGTGTCGTTGACCTCATTCAGCCAATCTTTCACACTCTGAATTGACTTTTCCAAATCATCCTTCTTCCACAACTGTGTACAAGACGATCAGAACAAAGTGAGACCAAAGTGTTGATAACGTACCCCGCCCCCGGGGAGCGTGATCTGGGGCACTCTGATGCTGGACATCTTCTCCTGCATCTTTCTAAATTCTTCTTTCACTCGGTCCATTTGTTCGTTATCGGGTAAGTATTCCTTCATCCATTCCATGTCAGGGATTTTATCTCTCCACGTCTCAAAAGTCTATAAATATTTGATCATTTGTAACAATACAACAGCTGGATGCCACAAACCTTATGCATAGTAACTCCGCCCCCAACAGCCGATCCAAGCACAAGGTAGCGAATTTTGAGGACATTGCGCGCTAGTCTGGCCACCATGCTGATGCTACTCATGTTGGCACAGGGAATCGGAGGCGTGAGTCTGATTGGTCGCATAGGACGGTACAAGGTCATTGACCTCTGCTGAACCACGAACGGTTTCAGCCTTAGCGACAGTGACAGAGGAGCCCATCGTGACCTTGGTGATCCCTGGCTCACACGCAGCACACACCGCTCACACACAGGCCTGCAACAAAGGAGAATATTTCATCAATTGTTCAACATCTATTCCATGTAAAATTCCAACTCTAATGTGTTTAAATTTACAGAAAACATAAAACCAGGCCCTCTTCTGTATGTTTATTTATGCACAATTAATTCTGAGCGTTTTAGATGAGCGGAAACCAAACTTTGCGATCATCAAGTCTACAGGTTAAAATCCATGGCAGCGGTTGGCGCTTGAGCATTCTATGTCGGAGGTGTGGTCAGCATTTTGCTTCAACTTTGCATGATCTACTGCTTTGTGTACACAATGTGATACATTTTCAGATTTCATGGAATATTATGCGTCAATTTAATTTATTTCCATGTTTTGTCTCATGAAAAAAAGACTAGGGCTGGGCGAATGTAGTATGTCAGCTAGTCAGCTAATCTAACTATAATTACTAAATTAGACTAGAGACCAAAGAGCTGTCACCACACTCACACGGTCACCACAATGACAGTGAAACCGTCACCCAGTTCACAAACTGAGACAAGTAAGACTGATTCACTGTAGTGAATATCATCATCATAATCATCATTATGAATATCATGATCATGAATACCAATATTGGAAATTATTATTTTATTATAAATATTAGTATTATGGAAACGTGTTCGTTGAGTCGCATGAACGCATTTACAAGATTAAATTGAATAAAACCTGCACCAGTATTTACCCAAAGGATCCTTGAAGTAATCTATTCATGTCGGGGTTGAATAAGCCATGTTGATCCCAGTAAACGATGATGAAATGATCGCAGAAACAAACCGCAAAGGAGACGAGGTTGACGAACGAATGTCCTTCACCTCTCTTGGTGCTGCATTCAGTTTCGGAAACGTTTGTGGAGACTTTTACGTTATTGTTGTTGTTTTATGTTGTTTTGGGGTATTTTTCCTTGTTTCCTTAGGTTTTTTATGTTTTTTTGGTTTTTTTTTAATGTCAAATTATGAGCCAGGGAAGCAGATCATCGACGATTGTTTCATAGTTTCAGGGGCATTTACAATAATCTCAATCGGATGGAGATAACAATCATAACGTTTGACTGGCTAATTCATAACGTTTATAAACTACATGTAAAGGTATGCGCAAGTACAAGATGGCGGGGTTTCGCAACGCCTCTTGATTTCTTTACAACTTACTTTGCCTCCCACTGTACCCCCGGTATTGCACAACCCATCGGGAAGGACCTAGGTCCATTTTCGGCCAGTGAAGCAGAGTGGTGACGTCATGAATATCGGATCACGAATACCCACGTGGTCCGGATCTTGTGGAGCCAGCTGAGGGACCTTCTGGAGAAGGCTGGACTTCCTTGACGCCACATCGCTACGTTTCTAATCTGAAGACAAGTCCTGATACAAAAGGAATATAATATTATGAACTGAACAGAACTTCTACAGCAGGGGTCGGCATCTCATATTGGGCGGCCGGAGGGCCGGATCAGGATGAAGCCACATTGCAAGGGACCAGAACAGATAATAAACTATAATAACTAATTAATTAACTGCACAGTGTTTATTCTGGTATTTTAACTGGGCCGGGTTTTTCTAAAAGATTGAGGACAAGAAAAATATAGGGAAGCTGTACCGCAGGCACAGACGTGTGCCAGGGAATTGGGAATTAACCCACCGCTATAGGGGTGTCCGGGGGTTGCACGTACTCCCAGGATTTTTTCTAAAAACAAGCACCAAATCCAGATGCCGACCCCTGTATCACAGGGTGTTTCACATTCATGCTACCAGTTTGAACTTTATTTAGGAAAATTAAAACTAAAATACATGTAAAATAAATCATCAAGTTATGTCACTTTCAAGTGTTTCTTTTTTTTTTGGGGGGGAGGGGGGGGGTTAGTCTGTGGACACTATTTTATCCACCGCTGCACCGAACTCCGTGAAGTGTAATTCTAGCTGCACATTGATAGAACTTGTGATTCTGCGAGCCTGAAACAATTTTATAGGTCAAATGTCAGTGGTCAAGGTGATAATGATATTCAAAGTGTAATTAAGGTTGGGTCGCGACTAGCTCATTTGTAATGACAGTTGTAAGCAGTCATTCCGTTTGCTTTGTGTGATCACAAACATTATAGGATCGAATTAAGGAATACTAGTAGGCTAAGCATATACTAATTAAGCTGAAACATATGTATATCACTAGCTGGCATATATTTTGTAATATTAGTGTATAATTTTTTTTTTTTTTTTTATTGTAAAATTTCAACTTTCTGTTTATAGATATTTCTATTTCACTCCCGCGCCAGCCCCCTACTTCGCTGGGGCGTTGGCCCAGTTCAAGTCCAATGCGGGTTATACGCCCTTGATCAAGGATAAAGAATGAACACAATTTTAGAGATTTTTATTTTACACTTAAAGTCAAAAGGAGTTTATTGGCACCAGAAAATAATAAGTAGATACAAATTTGATAACTTTTACAGATAATTAAATATAAATTGGCCAAAAAGGGCAGACCCCAGATGGAGTATGGGCCCTCATGTGTGTACTATTACAGTTGTAATTTTCTTAATGTGTTTATAAATATGAATGCCAAACAAGTCAAATTATAATATAGAAAAGAAGAATGGATGATAAAAGATGGGAGGAGAAGGAAGAGAGAAAGAGAGTTGGGAGGTAGGAGAGGAGAATAGAAGGTTAGAAGTCAGGACTCAATATTTGAAAGGAATTTACGTTTTAAGTTGGTTTTTTTTTTAATTCTGGAGATGGATGCGTCATCGCCATTGATGGACACTTAAATCTGAAGCATAGAATCTCGAAGGCTTATTTCGTTAGTTATAGTGGACGGGGGGAAATCGACATCGGGGTCCCCTCGAAATCTAAAAGCTTCTAATTAAATCATTAAAAATAATCTGAAAGTTTCTGCACCGCATATTCCACAAATGTTGATCTGTGAGAATTGAGAAATTCAAGAGGATTTCCCTTGTAACCCGGACGTAATCCTATTAAACTTTGTTTGTGCTTCAGCTTTGCTTCCTCGATGTATTTCATGATGCTGGAATAGGGTTCAATGCTCGTGTCTAACGGGCTTTCCTCCCTCGGATCTCTCGCTACATCGAAAAGAAGGGGTTTGGGGAGTGGAGTATTCGTCGCGAAAATTTGATCCCTAAAACTAGCCCATGTATCAGTTCCTGGTTCCCATTGTGGCCAAATGTAGTGCAATTTGTAGACGACCCTACTCTCTTCTGGCATGTACCTAATGGCCGATACTCTTTGTCCGGTGTAGTGGAAGAGGAATTCATGAGGTGTCCGCAATTCGTCGCCAGTCAGCAGAGGCAGAATATCTTTGCCATCGATGTAGCGGTCCGTGGGCATACGACCTCCAACAATGGAGGCGAGTGTTGGCATCAAGTCCATCTGACTCGTCGGTTCCGATACCAATGTCCTTCTGGGTAATTTCGCTGGCCATTGAACACAAGTGGGAACTCTGATCCCTCCTTCCTGACTGCCGTCTCCCTTGCTGCCTCTGAACAATCCATTCCACCCGCCGACCAACCTTTCCTCTTCATCGTGTTCAAGTTTATCTCCTCCGTGATCAGAGCTGAAGTAGAACAATGTGTTGTCAAGCATTTGCAACTCTTTGAGTGTGTCCATGATCTGGCCTACTGCCCAGTCTGTTTCCTCTACTGCATCACCGTATGGACCATGCTGGCTGGCGCCTTTGAATGGAGGCTGAGGATGCATGTGTGAGTGAACATGCAGCCATGACATGAACAGGAAAACCGGCTTCTCGGCGGTGTGTTGAGATTTGATGAAACTCTGCCCCTCTCCTATTAATCGCTGCGTGATGCTCGTCAGATTCAAATGCATTTCAACGATTCTATCATTGCGAACCAAAAGAGAGTTCCAAATACCGAAAGTCTTCAGATTAAATATGTAATTCCCTGCCAGTACCAAAACTATCAGCGCCATGGTGACGCCAATTTTCTTGTTGATGAGTCTTGAAACAATCAGCGAAGTTACAAGGCAAATACCAAGAAGTTTATACAGCTTTCCCAGAACACCAATTTCCTCGAATACCTCTTGTTTTCCACCAACATCTTTCATGAGAGTGTATGGTAAGCCGAAAAAGAAATCAAACCCGCGTTTGAGTGGGCTGTAATAATGATCCATTAGTTGTCGATTCCAGCCGAGATGCCATTTACCTATGAGAGCGGTGGCGTAGCCTTGTTCTTGGAGCATTTGCGGAAGTGTATATTCAGAAGCAGGGAGTCCTTGTGGTGACATTAAGGATAAAATAACGGATTCCATTCCTGATCGAATGGCATATCTGCTTGTCATCAGTGCTGCCCTGCTAGGTGTACACAGCGATGCTGCAGCCAAATCATGATCCAACTTCACACCATTCTCGCAAATGGAATCCACGTGTGGTGTACGCAGCGTGTCGTTCCCGAAAGCCCCAATGTCCCCTATGCCCAGGTCATCCACGAGAAAGATCACAATGTTCGGCTTCTCCGAGGCTTGTATTCCAACACAGAGACACAGTGCACACAACTGACTTAGAAACCAAATCATCTTTGATTTCCGGTTCATGTGAAGCAGACTGCCTGCGAGAGTTATATAAATTGACTTAAATACCTCGCATATATTAAAGAATAACAACTCAGCATTCCACATGCATTGCAGTTATTTTTACGTGCATTCGGTCTGCGGCCTTGAATGTTAATGTCACAAAAGCCGCTGCATTTGAATCACAAATATGATGCTGGTATCTTGGCATGATGGCTTCATTAATTTTACAGCACCTGCTCTTCTTTCTCTGTGTCTGTAATCATCGTATAAAACTAAATTTTCATTACGATAATTTCATTTATCGCTGGTGGATTGTTTTTTTTAAAGCCGAGTTACATTCGCTTCCAGCAGCTTGTGATCGAAGGCCACCACCCCTATGGAGCAGCTAAGACGATGACAGCCACGATCTACTACCTACGTGTATTTTTGATGCAGGGTGGATTAATCATTAATGAATGGTTTCAATGTTTTAGCATGTTTATGGTGCTATACCATCAGCGTATAATCTGGGACGTGCGGTAATCCTTTTAAAGGTAAATAATGGAGAGAACGGTTCACATAATAATAATAATAATAATAATAATAATAATAATAATAATAATAATAATAATAATAATAATAATAATAATAATAATAATAATAATAATAATAATAATAATAATAATAATAATATTTCACATTAATTTTCCGCCTGGGTCATCAATCCTTCGGTTTTGGGACTTTCCCCTCTTCTTTTCTCAACTGGTTGGCATGATGTACTGACAAACAGATATTTAAAATTCCGGAACACAGCCACATTACAAAGACAAAGATGTTCTGATAAGCTTGAGATTTCGCATTGACATTTTATATAAACTTCCCCGACAAGAAAAAAAAATAGATATGAGAGGAAAGATAGTGAAAGGATAGAGATTTAAAACTTTCATTTCAAGATGTTCGGGTGTATACGTGGAATGTTCTAAGCACTGTTTTTGAAATATGGAAGTGAGAAAATGTCCTGAATGGCGACGGGAAAAATATTCATAGTTTAAGTCCAAAGAGAATTGTTTGACTGATATTAGTTTCTTGGCGAAACAGAACTTGTCAAACGATAAAAGCTATCATGACTCATTCTATGATATTTGATGCGTGTGGAAGCGCAGTTGGTGAATATTTACGTTGGAGAATGGAATACTAAACGTACTACTACGACGATGCTATAAGCACCCAACATTTATTTTACGACGATGCCAACATTTATTTGCTGCATTGCGAATATTAGCCTCAATTGGGCGCACCGCGAGCGGGGATGGCTCGATGGGTTGGCACAGCGGTCATTCTGCTCGCCGTTCTCTTCAACCCGGTTCGCTGGCCAAGATACTATTTTGTGTCGTTTCACAGCAGCGTGAAGACCAATGCTACGTATCTGTCACATCTGAAGGACGCGGGATGGAACAAAGATTTGTACCGTGGCGTCTATCACATCAGCCTCACCTTCATCGTTCCCTTGACAACCATCTCTGTCATGAACCTCTTACTTATCAGGGAACTACACAGAAGTTCAAAAGCAGGTGGGATTTTGCAGCGACAGCGTCATCGGCGAAGAAGATTCGAGAAAAACATAGTCGCAACAATGTCACTCACATGCTGGTCATCGCCATTACAGTTTTTCTCGTCTGTCAGCTGTGCGATTTCATCTCAGCTGTGGTGAGCTCTGAGTATTTCCATGTCAATGAAATATTTCTCGAATATTAGTTCTGGGCTGTGCCTACAATTTCTATAATATTTTATGTTCTTTTCTACAAGCGATCCAGACGATCTCTGGCCAAACTCTGCGCTTGTTTTAAGCCAGTTTCCGCACAAGAAACCAGTGATTTGCCCGCCTACCACTCGAGTGTGTTTACTGTACAAAGCCATTGTTCAAAATGGACAGTTGTAACTTTTGGTAGTTTGATTGGATTGATTTATTGGTAAACTTCATTAAATAGACTTACACGATTTAATATTACACCGTATTGCAGTATTCATCACCCGTGAATGAGAATGAATATAATGAAATATTTCAAATACATCTTACAAGGCACTCATATATTTTAGGTTTTCTAACCCTTATGATCATCTACCATTGCTGCTGTTATGTGTACTATAATTATTGGCAGAAACGGAAAATTCTGGCATCGCCACAGGGGCCGTTGAATGATCGGCCGTCAAAGAGAACCATACACAATTTGAGGTGACTTTTATGTCCATGTTTGAACTCAATTTTTTTTTCTGATATGTATTTTCTACTTGTTTTATGATTTTCTTTTTGTTTAATTGATGGACGTCTTAACCTTTCTTCAAGGTCCCGTACACTATTTTACGTATTTTTTAAAGGAATACATTCGTTTATGTTTGTAAGTCTTACGTTTCGTCGTGGTGGAGGGTCACACGTAATATTCAACCTTGATCTACACTACTCCATAATCCATTACTCGAATGATCTGAAAATACACTCAGATAACAGATCATAATTTCTTCTCATTCGGATTGGAGGTCGGAATTTCCAATTTTGCTGCATGAAAACATCAAAAGATCAAATCTTAGCCATGCGTTGATTTTATTCTGTTCAAAACGATCTACGATCCTTCGTAATCAGCCATTATGTAGACGATGCACGTATTAGTGCTTCATGTATGGCAGCAGTAGTGCGTTGGGTTGAAGCTGAAACAGTAGGTGAGCATGCGAAACCTTTCAAGACCAACATCTTGTAAGTACTCACTCGCAGAAACCAAGAAGAATCAAAACTGGATCGCAGCCCTCTTGCTGCAATCGAAATTAACAACGCACAGTACTTTTCAACGGATCAATGCTCTATGTCAACTCACCCTTTTGACCTGTGAGTGCTGGACGTCATTGTCGACAGCAAAAGCAGAGATGGCAGCAATGAAGCCAAAAATAACCAGCGCAAATATCAGGCACTGAAAATATAGACGGGCCAACACGTGGCGCTTCTGTTGAGTTCTACTCACCTTCATCTTCCTTCTGTTGTTTGGTGATGAATCTTAGCAGATAACTACTCCTTATATGCTCTTCTCTTTTAATTAACTTTTCACAATCGCCATGTATCCATGTCTTATCAATGCGATTATCATGGAAACGGAGATTGCATTAAAAGTGTTATTGGTCATTATTTGATTATCAGTGTTGATATCAGCTGATATCAGCACGGTCGCCCCAATAGACAGCGCAGACCTGTGGTTCCGAAATAAGGGGCAAAATTATGACAATGAAGCGTAATAGAACAAGTACGAATAATAAGTATTTTTGTTTATATTATTATTATTAATCATATATTAATATTAAGTATTAGCGTCACGAGGATCTAGTGTTGAGCAACCATGCAGTGTGTCTGTTCACAAACCTGTTGTTTCGTTTATTCCGTCGTATAATTATGCCATAATTTTCGACGCATTTTAAGACATGAAAATCTTAAAAGTTTGACGTAAACATCAACAAAATCTTCGACGGAATACACCGTAAACGTAAAGCCGGCTTAATGAACACACCCCTTCCCTCGACCTGGCCCTTACCTCCACCCATTTTCTGCTCTAAGCATGTCGATTTACACCGACCTAAATATTTGCACAGTCGTCGCAAGGAACTCAGAGGTCGGACGTTCTCAAAAGGAGGCTGTGAGAACTCCGATCACCCATGCGACAGCAATCGAAACAAGCAAAGAGATCGATGTGGTCAACAGACGGTCAAAGGTTAGTTCTCTGCTAATGAATATGTGGAATTCCGTGATAATTAACTAAACTCAGTGTAATCTACATTATGTTCTGTGTGACGCAAATACTGATACGACTTGTGATCGACAAGTACGTATTACCTACAACAAAGGAAGGCCTTGATGGAAGCAACACGGCAATAAAAAATAAAATAAAATAAAAAAAAATAAAAATAAATAAAAAATTGTAAAAAAAAATAAAATGAAAGTGCATGATCCATCTCCTACACAAGGAACTGAACAAAACCGCCCAGATAGATAGATAGATAATTTATTTCAGACAGAGACGTACAATGCCTGTGGACCATGGCAAGACGCGGGCGTCTGTGTGAGGCCAGGGCCCACGGAGAAAACATGAAACATAAAAACAAAACAAAAAGAGAAAAAAGTCTGAATGGGGAATTACATAGCAATTACATTGCATAGAGAACAAAAACAGAAAACAGGGTGCACAGCAACAAAACTAGAAAAAGAAGGGCATGGGTTATTAAAGTAGGATTAAGTTGCTTGACGCTGTAACAGATGCAATTTCAATTTTCTTTTGAATGCATGGAATGAAGGAGCAGTTATGATTGAAAGAGGTAGCGAGCTCCACACTCTAAGGCCTTCTGCGAGCAAACTATTGGCAGTGATCGACGAAACTGAGCAAGGGGCCGATGCGGAAGGTTGGAGCGCGTGTTGTATTGGTTGACATGTAGATGGGTATTGAGGATGTTGGAAATACTCCGAGGCATAACAGCGTTGGAATGAAGGAACATGAACTTTGCGACTTCAAACAGGGCGAGTTTCTTCACGTGAAGAATGTTAGAGCAACAGAAAAGCGGTTCGGTCTGAGCATTGTATGGTGCACTATGAACGATGCGAATGACCTGCTTTAGCAGAGTAATGACAGGCTTCAAAGTGGACAAGGAGGCAGATTCCCACAGAAGGGAGCCGTACGTCAGATGAGAATGGATAAGCGAGTGATAAAGAGACACAAGTCCTTTTTAAGGTCCGCACTCTCCTAAGCATGTAGAGTCCTCTGCCTAATTTGGAGCAAAGTTTGACAAGGTGCGCTTTCAACGAAAGCTTATCATCAACGACAATCCTCAGGAAGTTGAAATCAGAGACACGTTCAATTTCCTTGACCCCAATAGTGAGGTTGAGATCATTGGGTTGAGTTCGAGAGTTAGCGCTGAGCAGCATGAATTTCGTTTTCGAGACGTGGATGGCAAGGCTGTTTGCGTGGCACCAGTAGTGCAGATTGTAGGTATCCCACCGGTCCAGGATACTACACTAATTAGTACGACGGGGTAATTATATACACCAATCCAACTTCTAAGAGTAGAAGCTCAGGAAAGAATGTACGCCACAAGGATCCGATGCAATTTTACTGGTTTTAATATACCAAAAACATACTTTACAATCGGTGCTTTGGGTGTCTGGCTTGATCGAAATCGAGACGGAAAGTGGACTTAGGGCGTCGGTGGATGGGGGGGGTGAGATCCCTTGTGTGTATGGTTAGCTGTCAGATTTACCCATTTTCAAAAATCCAACAATCATAGCAGCCAAGATGGCGTCCAATTTTCTGGAAAGATTGGTTTTTGAAATCTTCTGATCGTTGTTGATTAAATCGATTCCTTCATTTCTATTTTCTCAATTGCATTTCTCATCAACGCATCATATTTTGGACCGAGTGCTTCACAATTTATGAGCCCGTGTGTTCCTGTTTTCATTGCACTTTAATAAACCAGCCTTAGTCAATATCTGGCAATCATTCTTTATTTTACAATCCTAGCTTTTCCAACTTCTATGTATCAAGTGACAAATCTTCATCGATAGTGACTGAAAACTGTTTTTTTTTTTTTTGTGACCGATATATATTATAGGAACCGGGCAAGTATACGGGCTAGGGTAGGCCTATTTCTAACTCCACGAGATGTAGCCGAGCATCTCAATTGCTCGGATTTTCGGATACGGGCGGACTTAGGGTATTTATAATTTAACCATGACCCTAAGATCATGAGATGTCCTCACGGCGGTAGATCTGAGTGGTGACAAATCAAACCGCTGCAACCGTTTCTTGCCGTTATTTTGCATAACGTATTTTGCCTCACTCGCGATCTTGGAATCATAACGTTTTCGGCTCCTTCATTGGAGCAGTTGCATGCGCAAGTACAAGATGGCGGGGTTTCGCTACGCCTCTTGATTTCTTTACAACTTACTTTGCCTACCACTGTACAACCGGTATTGTACAACCCATCGGGAAGGACCTGGGCCCATTTCCGGCCAGTGAAGCAGAGTGGTGACGTCATGAATATCGGATCACGAATACCTACGTGGTCCGGACCTTGTGGAGCCAGCTGAGGGACCTTCTGGAGAAGGCTGGACTTCCTTGACGCCACATCGCTACGTTTCTAATCTGAAGACAAGTCCTGATACAAAAGGAATATAATATTGTGAACTGAACTAAATTGAGATACAAGAGACATCTAGTGCTCATCATGTTTCTAGAATCATGTTGGAAATACATCGTAAATAATAAATACTAGTACAAGTATCGTGAAAATATAAATATATAAATCTTTATTCATACGCACATGTAATACACAGTGGTATAATAATAAAAAAAAAATAAAAG
The DNA here is from genome assembly GCA_000328365.1 of Capitella teleta. NCBI lineage: Eukaryota > Metazoa > Annelida > Polychaeta > Capitellidae > Capitella > Capitella teleta. Next base: position 139,207 of record KB298496.1, on the reverse strand, counting down.
AAAAAAATAAATAAATAAGAATAAAAACTCAATACAATGAGGCTGAGATTGGGGATTCCTCAATGGAAACTAAACGTGCAGAAATTCAATCACAATTATTTTGTTTGGTATAATTATGATAGTCTAAAATTTATACTCAAATTTGTCATATGTCTGTAATATTTTTATCAAACAAGGTTTTCATGACGAAGAGAGATGCCGATGAAAATACTATCGCATCTCTTCTTTGATTTAGATTTTTTTTTTTTTTTCCTGTCATTGCATGTAATTTCATACTAACATTTCGATCACAAGATTAACTTTACCCATGGATAATGTTTTCTTATGTAATAGATGAATACTTTTATGACCATAGCGTCTGTTGAAGCCACATTGAAATGCCTTTGCGTGCGGGATTCACACCCATGGATTTACAGAATTTCAAGAGCGCGAACAAACGAAATTGAAATCTCGTTTTAGATCTCGCATGGCTCGGTGTCCGCTTCGGAATTATTATTTTTTTTTTTTTTTTTTTACTACTTTTTGTGCTGAGTCAAAACGTCTCAATGTTGCTTTTGGTTTTAAATACACAGTGTGTCAGCGATTGAATTGATCACATTTCACGGGATTATAAACATCCGAAGTGAGCTACAGTGCGTCGCCTGATTGAGCAATCTTGCGGACTGTGGTGTTTTAATTCTGTAACCAGCCATAAAACCTTCAAATCGCTTTTCTAATGCCGGGTGCGAATTCTTATGTTTCAAGCGCTCGAAGTGTGTACATGTACAAGTACCTGGTAGCACACCACTAATATTATATTTTGACATCTGTTATAATTATGTCGAAACCTCGAAGAAAGGTTTCCTGCATTGTAGATAATGAAATGCCATAGAGACTCTAATTAGAGCTCTTTGTGAGGAGCAAGCCTCTACTATAGGGAGTATTACACCACAATTCCACCCCAGATGCAACCACCCCTTAAATTTACAATGTACGCCTATATGCGTAATCTGCACATCACGTTGAATATGTCATTTCAAAAGAAAAATCTCTCTCTCTGTGTTTTAATTATTTACATGTCTGATGAGCGATTTAATCTCACGCAATAAGCGATGTTGATAACATACGGCAGAATCAATCAATATGAATACTATGACGTGTGTGTGTGTGTGTGTGTGTGTGTGTGTGTGTGTGTGTGTGTGTGTGTGTGTGTGTGTGTGTGTGTGTGTGTGTGTGTGTGTGTGTGTGTGTGTGTGTGTGTGTGCTGTGGGTGTACGCGGGCCGATTATTCCAGCGAACTCTTTCTCATTAATAATAAAATAAAATAGTCAACACGTATCTTTTGGACTCATACTTCCAGGAGGATACAAAAACCATAATTTGCGGTCCTACCTGAGATCGATTTCATCGAAAATTGTCGAAAATAACTATTTCTACAATATCGCAAATTTGCACTTCAGGACCAGAATTAATTAGCTATTCAAGAGCTCGTCGTCATTCCTATTTTAGCAGATATTTGATACCTTTTTTTAGATTTAATTTCTGTTTAGAGGGCATTGAAAATAAATTTTAATTCAATTTTGAGAGTAAGGTTACACTGACTGAACTAATACAGGAAAATGGCTATGAGTGTGCGTTTTGTTATTTTTAGCTTTTAATGTGACCTCAAATCGTCAATTTGGTAATACAAACGGATTCTTTGACACCAAAAACATATAAAATGATGTACGACATGACTTTGTTACGACATTGAGTTTAGGTTAGCATGCATACGACGAAATCACGTTATTACAATCAATAACTGTACTTTACATTATCGCACATTAAACGGTTGCTATGCAACATGCAAGAATCTTATTCAAATCACTAGAACGAAAATTGAGTAGTGCATCCGATGATGTTAATGATGTTAAAAGGTCTCGTGTTGCAATTATATCCGGGTTCGAGCCCCTTTAAGCTAGATTTACTGGACTACAAAGTCCAGATGCTCCCTACTTCAAAACTTTATTAATTTGGTATATTTGACACGCATAAATTCTTATTCTTGTATCGGCCACGTATTATCAACATTGAAGCTGCGTTGTCAGCGAGCGGGCCTCTCAAGTCCGCCAACAAAATGGCGTCCATCATTGAGCATCCAAATTGCAATCCAGTCCGAAAGTGGTCGGGAGACAGGACACGTTCCATATATTGAACCGGATGAGACACACGCGGCACTTCCGCCCTCCGCACTACCCGGCATTGGTTAATTGAACATTAAGACCAGACTCAAAGCATCTTCACAATACGATTAGATCTAATGGCCTCTGTTGCCTCTAAACGCTCATCCAAATGGCCTGGATCAAACTGCACTTTCTGCCTTTATACAGGCTCTGCCTACGTTTGTCAATTGCAATTTAGCAATTATACACGTTGACAAATGTTTCATTTTGCAATGCATGCAGTGATAATGACTATTCCGCTTCAGAATAATGACACGTGACCTCCAAATCAGGCGACGCCTTCAACATTCACTTTGGATGAATATAGAAGCCTCACAATTTCCCTGACATTGAATTATCTATGAGAAGAAGTGATACATTTTGACCAACCGTGTGGCCATTGAGGAACAGGCGAGTGTGAATTTCAGCCCCTGGAATCCCCTTTATACCAGAATACATTTACTCGAAAAGAAACATTCTTGTGAGGAATGTGATTTAATAAGTATGTTTACATGTTGTGAATGCGTTGTGTTGCTTAGTTATTTTCCTCCGTTTTCTTTCTGATGTTTAATTTCATCTGTAGTTACAGTTTAGTAACCAGAGCACACAGGGAGGGATATAAGTCATGACCCAGTGGCTGGCAAACCCAGTTGTTTCGAACCCCTTCCAGAAGCATCACAGCATCAGCGGCGCTTGTTTGAGTGAGTAAGAGCGTTATTTTATCAATAGGCCGTCAGGTGACTGCTGCGCATACTCGAATAATCCGACACAGAATCGG
>KB298496.1:70865-136199 GCA_000328365.1 Capitella teleta | reverse complement strand
GAGTATAGGAGGAAAACGTCAGCTGATGGCTTGGTTTGGCTGATGGCTGATTGGTCCCGTTCCCCTCGTGAAGCTATCGATTTCAGCCAATCAGAGCAGATCATCTTCGCCATAAAAGGACATCTCTGTTGTTTACGAAACGAAAGCGCATGCGTGGTGCACTCTGGCTGACCTTTTTACTGTTTCAGGATGAGAAACATGGTAGGTGTCATAGAAAATCGCTTGTTAAAATAAGAAAAATAGCGAAAAATATTTTTTTTCGCGCCTGACTGGTGGCAAAATGATTATTCTATCTATTTCCGAAAAGAAAATAAAACAATATCCAGGGGTTTAGTCGCAGGACACGCTGATATGACGAGGCCCATTGTAAAAGATGGGGAACTCGGTGTTTCATCACAGCTCCTGACGTCACGCCTAGTTAGCAATATATCTCCCGCGAAATCGTTAGCGATGATATTTCTTGTGTGGGCCAGGCATAGGAATCATTTATGGTGCATCAAATAACGACTCAAAGTCCATTTTTAACCAGTTCTCCCTCCCTTTAAGCTAGATTTACTGGACTACAAAGTCCAGATGCTCCCTACTTCAAAACTGTATTAATTTGGTATATTTGACACGCATAAATTCTTATTCTTGTATCGGCCACGTATTATCAACATTGAAGCTGCGTTGTCAGCGAGCGGGCCTCTCAAGTCCGCCAACAAAATGGCGTCCATCATTGAGCATCCAAATTGCAATCCAGTCCGAAAGTGGTCGGGAGACAGGACACGTTCCATATATTGAACCGGATGAGACACACGCGGCACTTCCGCCCTCCGCACTACCCGGCATTGGTTAATTGAACATTAAGACCAGACTCAAAGCATCTTCACAATACGATTAGATCTAATGGCCTCTGTTGCCTCTAAACGCTCATCCAAATGGCCTGGATCAAACTGCACTTTCTGCCTTTATACAGGCTCTGCCTACGTTTGTCAATTGCAATTATACACAATTATACACGTTGACAAATGTTTCATTTTGCAATGCATGCAGTGATAATGACTATTCCGCTTCAGAATAATGACACGTGACCTCCAAATCAGGCGACGCCTTCAACATTCACTTTGGATGAATATAGAAGCCTCACAATTTCCCTGACATTGAATTATCTATGAGAAGAAGTGATACATTTTGACCAACCGTGTGGTCATTGAGGAACAGGCGAGTGTGAATTTCAGCCCCTGGAATCCCCTTTATACCAGAATACATTTACTCGAAAAGAAACATTCTTGTGAGGAATGTGATTTAATAAGTATGTTTACATGTTGTGAATGCGTTGTGTTGCTTAGTTATTTTCCTCCGTTTTCTTTCTGATGTTTAATTTCATCTGTAGTTACAGTTTAGTAACCAGAGCACACAGGGAGGGATATAAGTCATGACCCAGTGGCTGGCAAACCCAGTTGTTTCGAACCCCTTCCAGAAGCATCACAGCATCAGCGGCGCTTGTTTGAGTGAGTAAGGGCGTTATTTTATCAATAGGCCGTCAGGTGACTGCTGCGCATACTCGAATAATCCGACACAGAATCGGCACGTGGCCTGCCGTTTGCACCAAACTCATTCGGAGATCTTTACGAGGGTTGTGCCCTGCGCAGTTCTCGCCTACACTCAGATTGAGTTGCCGTCAAATTGCTCTGTTGCGCCGTTGCCGTCAACACATTTTCCCACCTCACCTGACTGCACGAACAGCACGATGCTCTTTGTCGAGGACGCTGCTCAAATCGCGCGCACTCGAAGGAAATGACATGGAACTATTATCGAAGGCGGCTGAGGAAATTGTCCGGCGTTGGGTCTGCGTGCGGGGTCAGTTCTCGACCCTGGCTTCCTTCCTTCTTTGCGCTGGTGCCACTTCCTGGTCGCCATGGCAACACTACGTCTCTTAGCACCAACGCCAACGCTTTTCCGAGTGGTTGAAATAAATAGACCTTATATATATGGGGTGTTCTCAGGAAGCCGTTCACTTGAAAATAAAAGGAATTAATGCCAAGACAAGATAGTGGACAAAAACAAAAAAACAGAGCGATAGAATTAAAAAAAATAAAATATAAAATAAAAAAATAAAAAAATAAAAAAATAAAAAAATAAAAATCTATAAATAAGCCCGCAACACCGATTATCAGCGAAAATGTGGTTTGCGTTTTCGCCCTGTATATATAATGAATGAAATCGATTGGGGGGGGGGGGGGTGAAAAGAGCCGCGGTGTGAAGTCGACTCGACGTAGCCTCGCAAGTGGCACGTAGCGAACCCTTTGAAGAAGCGTCCGTTTACGATGAGTGTGAAGTGGACGTTGAGGTGCAAGTGGGGAAGTGTGGGAGGATGATCAACGAGATCGACGCTGTGCCGCGAGGAGGAAGAACTCCGTGTTGACAGTTGCATGCCCGCAATCAATGTGTTTATTAACAGTGAACATTGGCTGAATGCTGATCAATGGACTAATTGATTGGCGCATTGCTCCTTCAGCAGGCCACTCTACCGCACCGGGAACATCACCTCGGCATCACTAGCTCCTCATGCAAGCATTGCTGCAGCAGCAGAAGCCACGGCGCCAGCAGCCACAACGGACGCTGCTGCCAGGGAGCTGTTGCTTAGGACGTCTCACTCCAGGGATGGTCTCGACGGCCGCCTTGCACGCACATGCACCGCGAATGGACTAACGCCCGGCGAAACATCCGTGGATAACCTCGCTTTCTCTTTTGGAATTTGAGCGAAAACCAAGCGCAGCAGGCGCCATGGTGAGTTGAAGATTGCATGTACATCAGGCGAATAGTACCGAACATAAACACCGTTGCATGTAGCTCTCTTGTGCTATTCTTTTGAAGTATATATGTTGTATGCCGCGTTCAGGCAGAATCATCAGGTGGTTGGATAGGGAAGCAAAGGGTTCAGCCGATACGCGCCCTCTGAGGCATCCGCTTATCAACCTCGCACAGAGGATCATGAAAAGAGGTCGTGCTCGGGGGCGGAGGCAACAGGTGCTCCGGGGATTCGCTCCAATGACCCGATCCGTGTTTTAGCGACAGCTGCATGGATCGCTGCCTTCGTGATGGCAACAGCGCTGAACAGGAACTACGGGGGAATTGTCAGTCGATCGCAGGTGTTTCGCTTGCAAGGGCAGTCATAATATTGTCATATGATCCCGCAATTTGTTTTGCTTCCGCCCACTGATGAGATTGACACCTGTGGCTACGTTGATAGACACGAATCGAAGTTCCGCCATTTAGACACAAACTGACGGATAGTGGTATCTTTCTAACAGTCATAAGCTCATAACCCATGGCTGAATTGGAAACAATGCAAACGCTTCAACCTGATTGTTCATTTCGTTGTGCAATGACTTGCGTTGTCCATTTCAATGCAACTCGTCTCTTGATCTTGATGCAAAAGAGCAATAAGCGGTGAAGTGGAAGACTCGACCGTCGCCGCTCGGCTGCATAAGGTGTTAGCCTGTCGGGAAATTAAACCTTGTCAATCACTCATCTGGCATAATTGCTCGCAGAGTTGCATCTGTGCTCTCAATTATGCAACGAGAATCACACGGAGCAATAAAGCGGCCCCGGTCATTCCTAGACCCGACGGACAGTTGCGATCAAACGCTCTGATCAAAGCGACGTGCATTACGCCTCAAGTCCTACTGGACGTCTACAATCACGGAGTATCCGTAGGACTGAGTCATTATTGGGCCACTCTACAGTCTATATCGATGGTTACGCACGGTCACGTGTCTTCTGGCTCGCTTCGCTGACCGGAGTCGAATCACTGCGAGTTCCAGCTAATTGAAGTCTATTGAAATCAGTTGTTTACAGCAGATCTTATTTCCTGTATAAACTTGCTATGATGATCCATGAGTGGTTCAACGGGATATCTGTTAGCATGTATCAAATGTTCTTTGTAGTTAATTGATGAGCAGTCGATGGCCAGTTCTGCCTATTGACCGTGTTGACGACGCCACAGAGCAGTCAGCACTGCTGGACGACGCCACAGAGCAGTCAGCACTGCTGGACGACGCCACAGAGCAGTCAGCACTGCTTTATCAGTCATGGCGGATTCAGAAGGTCATAATAACTAGTAGTGGCAACGAGTACGTCGGTACCTCTGATTTGTCGGGAACTCGGGTCCTAAAATGCGCACCCGGGATCGAAATTGAATGAAAGAATATGCGCAACACGGATGAGCAGAAGTTGTCTGAAGATAAGAGAAGTGCTGGCTGTTAATATGAATACCTATGCATGCATTAATAGGGGATCTAAGCCGCCCTCTGTGTTCAATGAGAAACCGCGGGTCTAACATTCACTCAACATCTAATTGCTCAATTTAAGTACATGTTTAATTGCATGCTTGTATATTTGTATACATAATTTCACCAGAGGTCTGAGATCAATTTCCTCTTAGCTGAAGCCTCTTCAATACAGTGGATCGTTGAAACATCGGCATGTTCCTTACAACTCGGCAGACAATCATTGGTGCGATGTCCATATTTTAATTATTAAAAATATTTAAATTATTTCTTCAAAGTTAACAATTATCATTGTATTGAGATTCAAAGTTCTGGGCTGCCTATCCTCAGACATGCTTAGTAGTCCTATTGGACAATATATGTATGCTTAATTTACTAAGGCATGTAATGTCTGTCTAGTTTGTAACTCATTGGGTGTACACCCGCTCTTTTGAAGCGTCAGGTACCTGCTTGCAAGTTCCTGGACCCGCTGCCACAACTTAACATAATAGTAAGAATTAAAAAGAAATCAACTGTTTGGTAAACTATTATTCACTGCCATTAGGACGCCGTCTGTAAGACGTCAGCACTCAAATTTGCTTCAGCAGAATCGCCATTTCGAGATCTGGGCAATTCGATTTAGAAATATTTACTTGTTTACTGCTTGATATTTATCGGTGTTGTTACTTTTGCGTTCCTTGCTTAGTTCAACCAGTGGGACGAACTGGACGCGGCCTGGTTCGAGAGCCAAGGCTGAATTGATGAACCATCCTATTCGATCTGCAGTGAGCCACACTCTTGTATGCATCACGGCGTCACTCGCCTCTTCGTAGAACGATCCGAGCAGTTCGGTTGTCTTCATAATTGATCAAGAGCGGAATCCCGACTTCCGTTGGAGATGCGATCTCGTCGAATTCTCAGAAGAATCCAATCGAACCAGGTGTCGCTTTCCCGCGACGCCGCGTTGTCTCCAATACTTGGTTGCACCATGCACCGAATGCCCTCACCAGTCGTTCGGTGTACCAATTGTCAGGTTCATATCTTGGTTTTCTTGTACGTAGCAGTGGCATACGAATGCTACTAGCTGTTATAAGGAGTCGTGAGTGTCCTTCTTCAAGCTGATCATAACAAACGGATGCAAGGGTGCCTGTTATGTGATTTCAATGTGTGTCAATGTCATCAAGGGAATCTCTACATTGACTGAATTTAGTGACATAAAAAGTGTTCTTTTGTTCCTAGCTTCTTTGTCTTGCACACGTATTTCGACAATGAAGATGCATGCGCACTGATCTGATTATCGATGAAGAATTGTTGTGATTCGTTTGGTGTTCCATCGATCCTAACACGATTGAGCGTCCTTCAGGGTTTCAATGGCCTTTTGGAAGTATCGTCATCAGATTGTTATCTTTCAATTATGCATCTGCATTCTGGGTAATATTGTTGTTGCTCGTTGATCCTTTCACTCAAACATGATGTCGTTTCGGCCCGTTCGACCCATTTGTTAAGCACGATGCCTCAAACTCGGACGCTCTCTATTATTCATAGAATCGATGATCGTGCGGACACCAGCGAAATGGGTCGTCGACTCGTCGATGGTCTCAGAATGTTGCTCCAATGATATTCTTCAGCATCACCAGCTGAAGGTGAAGCATTGTTGCTTGGCTCATAGCCAAAATTTGAATTCTACCTGCGAGGATAACTCGCTGGTCATTGCAGACTGAACACAGCTTTGTGATAGACAGTTCGTGTCGCTAAATGGTCGATATCGCTGCGTACACAAGTGGGCGACAAATGCCTCTAATGATGCCTGACTAGTGGATTCAGAAAAAGCGAGGAGCGTTTGCCACTCGACATATTCGCATTCTTAGGCCTCGATCGACACTTGTTCATTGCGGGGATGCATCGACACTGTTCATTGCTGCCATAAGCACGCATTGCCCTTCACCGAATACGTGCATCTGGTCCACATATTCCGACAACACACACAAAAACCTCCGAAAACAAAAGTTTATTTCAGCCATAAATCTAGGTAATTTTATCGATGTACTTTTTTTGCTCGGAATGCTCTTGTACTATGGCCTTGCTATAAAGAAACAAACTAGAGGCTCCCCATATATCATCATGAATGATGGCTTATTTTGTTTAAAAGTCGTTTGCTCTGTACTTGGTAGATAACAGAAAGCAGTTATTGGCTGTATATAGATGGGTTGGGGTACACATGCCGTCCTCGTAGAATGCCCAATGGACTCATTCATGAGGGTGAGGTGGCTCTGAAGTCCAATGCTGTTTATGTGTGTACATGTATCAAAGATATATATGGATGTCCAGCATGCTCCTGTTCGTTGTCTCTCGGCGTGTCTCTATACCTATCTAGAAATTTGACGCCTCGTTTGATAATGACGTAGAGGATGCCGATACCGAGAATTTGTCTGGTTCGACGACCTGCCAGTGACGACATCGATGTCGTGTCGGAAGTTAGTGTTGTAAGACTGATAGTGTAAATGAGCCCACGTGAAACAGAGGAGATTTCTTATACATGCCGCACGCTTTCATGGTGGGGTCAGGTGGAGCGGGGGTGTCATCTTCGAACAACTTCGAAATGGACATCAAGTGGCCCCGATTTGATCGCATTGCATCTCGTGGATAGTGGGCGCGTTATCATTTTGGATTATTGGCCTTAGCATAATTATGTTGCTTCCGAATTTAATTATGATTCCTATCATTGAATGTGTCGCCGCATGTTTTGATCGACACACAGGATTACAGACAAAATTTCTCTGAATTGAACCGTTCAATTAATCGATGTCTGATAATGCGAATTCTCTAATTCCGCGCATTAGCATTTTCGTGATTAGGCTCCCTTTGTGTCGTTATGTCATATCACCGAAGAGGCAGCCAGCCGTTCTCCTCCCTGGATCTCCTCAGTGCACATTCCTGCCTTTCATGTTCTTTCCGTGTTCGTTTTTTTTCTTTTCTTTTCTTGTATTAATATTCCTTATTACGTCATCAACCCCCTTCCTCCCTCCTTCCTTTCGAGAGTCCTGTTTGCTACTTGTTCGCTTGATTCTTGCTATGTTAATTGTTTCATACGATGTTCGTTCATCCAGCGAATTGCTAATCACTTATTGATAATGCTGATAATGCTCTTCCTTTTCAAGGTACTGACATACATTCTAACCCCTAATTGACTATAACATATTATGATGTATGGTGTACTTATGCATGCATCTACACAACATACCATGAATGTCCCACAAAATGCTTCTTTATATTTCTTTAATAACCATTTCGCAGTATAGCTTACCTGTCCATTGCACATGAATGATTGATTTGAGTATACCTGAAGCCCGATGAGGAATTTTAATTGCAACAGTCAAAAACACAAAATGTAGATGCAAATCTGTTTTTGATGCTTGCATGTTAGTGCAGTGAAAATAAACAACAATCCAATAAAATCGAGAGGTGAATTCAATTCACTGAATTGTAATATGGAAATCAATATTATGTAATATAAAATAATAACTGCACTGATAAGAACGAAGAGATTTACAAAATTAAACAACAAATTAAGTGTTTAAATTCCTTGCTTTACCCCGATCGAAATTGATAAACCGACAATGCCTGCACGTTGAATCACTGTGTTGATTCCAGGCCATTACCTATAATTTATACTGTGATTATTTCCCACGTGTTGCGATTACTGTAAAGAAGAGCAGATAATAAAGAGCACTGACTACGGCTGAACTTGCGTTCGAGGCAGCTACAATAGTTAACAGATGAACCTTACTCAACCAGTATGCATGGACGCCCACTTCGCTAAGCACTGGATCGAATTTCGCTCGGCTTCATAGCGGGCGAAATATCTGACCATTGTGAGGTACATGCAATAAGAAACAGGTTTCTATGGTTATATGCTACAAAGCGTGAACTTAGTGATGCGATTATAATTACTATTGAGTTAAGATCTGTTTTCTTCTGAGTCACCTGTTGGATTCATTCAGAGATTATTCTCTCGTAATAATTATGTTCTGTTTGGCTCACACTTGTCATTAGCTCTCGGTCCATCACTCAGTTCCGTCATAATTGTCTGAATTACTCCGTTTACTTCATTGCTCTATGATTCGGTGCCCCCATGGCATCGGAAACATAGAGTCCTTGGTTTCAGATCATTATATTCCATTGTGGCGATGCATGCCATATACTTTGTGGGTGGAAAACGGACATGCAGCCCTTCAATCTCCGTGGATGTCATTACCTCCTTGAAATTCCATTGATTATGTTATTTTATTGGTAATTCGTTCCTTGAAATGAACCCATAACAGTCCTATAGCTTTTGGAAAATCAAAATCGGATTATATTTATTCATTTTATTATTTTTGGTCTTCTTCTTCTTACTATTTTTCTATTTTAACTAGCCAGACATTCCATGGTCAAGCCAGGGAATTTTTGAGGAATATATAGACACAGTGAAGTTCCAGATGTATTTAAAAGTTTATAGATACATCGCTATCATATTCAGTCCAGTTTGATATTGACACATATAGGCCTACTTATTTTGCCGAGCAGAAATTTCTCTCAGCACCAGGAAGCGAGTCTTTACACCTTGCCTCTAATAAGTAGGGCATACAAATTCCGTGCTGAAGGTGGTTTGCTTTCTCTCCAGACCTCTGCCTGCTCCGAGCAAACCAAAGGGCATATCTCACTTTGCCACTTGCTCAATTGCATGTTATGTACAGGTATAAACTCCACTCTTAATTCGCAACACACTTAGCTTTATGCCTGCGGTTCCTAGCTCAGAAAGTGGTTCGGGAATTCGCATCGGTTTAGGTAGGGGGCGTAATGGGACGTGTTGCCCCTGACAAATGGGTTCTTCTGTCCCGCGATTGCATGATGGCCATTGTTGAGTGATCCATGGTCGCAGGTTGTCACGCTGGCGTTTATCTTCCAAGGATTCTTAACCATCTAAAGACGTAACGAGCGCAGATTGTGGCACTCGGGTTTTATCTTGGATCTTCACTCTTAACGTCAACGTTAACGTAAAACGCATTAAAAACCAAACGTAGCATTGTGCATCTCTGCATTGTACACATTCTGGTGCCTGAATGCGCATTATCGCTCCGTGTTGCTCTTAGCGTGGATCTAAAGATAAGAAAACATCCTGTGTCTTCGTTCTTATCTTGCCCCCATTATTAAGAGTACAAGATAAGAAAGTGTCGGTGGGGACCCAGTCTGCCGCGTGCTCCCTTAAAACTTACGTGGCATCACGATTTTTATCGCAAATAGTGCGATGTATATCTGAGATTTATTCCCGCCCCGCTAGCTCAGAATTGAGACCGGGAATTCTCGAATCGTATACGAAGCGATGGTGTACTTGATTACGATAGAGCTTTGCTTGTAATGGGTGAGGCTGCTGTTATCTGATAACACATTCAACGTCCATTCAACAATTGGTAACCGCGAGAAAAATCAAGTAGTCCATGGACATCATCAACATCAAGCCTACATTCAGGATAAATATTTGAGCCTATTCCCGGTTTGCTAGACCAGGAGAACAATATAGCATGACATCTCCACCTCCTGTGTCCGTGACGCACTACTTATATATACAAACCAGGACCCGAAACGCCTAAATAGTTAACTAAGTATCTTGCACGAGCATCACGTGTGACTACGAAAGCAAACTGATACGGCAATGAGACCTCCTCTGCCCCTGTCCTACAGGATGTGAAAGCGCAGCTGTTATTGCATACACCCTCACACACTGAAGTCAACGCCGTCGCTTTGTGTGTGTTGCATAATCGTCCATTGCTATTTATCATCTCTAATGAATCGTCCATGTGTGCGATCATGAACAGTACAAATACAGGTATTATGCAATGCTCTGCTTGACAGGGTAGAACACTCATCGTGCAAAAAGGTGAGTCGTTGGCCATTCTGCTTCGACGTAAGATTTATGAGGTTTCTTTGTTAGCGATTCATGTCATTGTTATGTTCTGAATATGATGAATCAATTTATTAGATTACACAGCAAAGACGCCCTGTGCATACAAAGTAATTAACCTCCCCCGCTCTTACGTAACGCACAATAGGGAGCAGTTACCAGGCACAACTGAGGCAGCTTTTTAATCCCGGACACTGAATGCAACTTCACGTGTCTGGACATTCATAGGTGCAATGTGTGAGTACATCAAGGGGAACGAGAGATGAGGGGGAGGTGAAGGGAAGAAAAGAGCAAAATAACAAACCCTCGAGAGTAATTCATTTTAACAGAAGCCAATTAAAGTGGCGGACGCACGAGAAGCCGCCCCGCACAAGACTGATTCGCCAGGTGACATTCAACGATGAATTCTTTGGTCACGATTTGTGTCTTGTGTTGTTGGAGCATTACACTGCCTCGTGCGACGTGTAGCATGTAGACATCTGATCCGAAGACGAATCTCGACTCTTCCGTCAATGTCATTAGACCCCTGGAGCCTCAATACGGGAACTGTCTATTGCTTTATGGCATAGATCGCAATAAGGAGGAAGATGCTTTTCTTTTTGACGTTTCCTCTCAACTTTGACATACATCCGATACTGTGTCAACATAAAAAGCTGCCGATGATACCTTTGTTCTAGAATCAGCGCTCCTGTGGCTTCGTTTGATCAAAGAGCGACTCCATCCGAGGCAAAGGAAGGAAGTTGCGACGGATCTAAACTTGGCTTCTTTTTTGCGTTGTTCTTCGCCATCTCCACTTTCCTGCACCTCTTGCTGACGTTTGTTAGACTCTTTGCTTCGACAAAAAAAAAAGTTCTCCTGAAGGCTGAAAAATCGGAGCGAGAAACGCAAGCAGATCGTGATCTGCTTCCATACTTTTGTTTGGATCTTGCATCAGACTTTTTACCAACTTGTGATAAGAAAAGCATGATCGATTTGAAGTTTGTTTTTTTTTTTTTTTTTTCGGACTATGAAGTGCCTGGATCTGTGAAGATCGATACCTGTACTTAGGCAGGACACTCATATATAGAATAGCACATCATTATCCTGGAGATGTTACACTTATATATGCATAGATCGGATCTATATCAGCAGACAATTTTGCCATGTGATCATACTACACCTGAGACTATTTTTACTCTTTTGATATTTTTGTGACAGGAGATTTACCGAGAAAACGCAGTCGATTCCATGAGCATCTCAGTGTGTCTGTGTGTTGATACAGCGTCTGTTGCTTTTTATGGCATCGCACCCTCATGACCATCTTGTCGTCCTTGCAATGAGGCCAAATTTGCAAGATGGGAGAAAACAAGAGAAAAACATTAAATGAAATTGACGTGGGAGGGGGAGATGGCAGCACCGGTCGTCTAGGGGGCAGATGACCACTTCTCTGATGAATAGGAGGACCTTGATGGGCCCCGGGAGGATCTGGGTCAAAGGTCTCCGAAGGACCTCTAACGCCCCCCCCCCCCCCACCCTCTAGACAGGTACACGGATAGCAAAGAACGAGACTGAAACGTTAAGCCAAAAATACAGGTGAAGAACGCCTCAAAAAAAAAAAAAAATAAGAAAAAAAAAAATATGACGACCATCTTCGAAGATTGCTCTTCTCTCTCATGACATGACATATGTGGTGGGTTTTTTTTACTTTTACCTTTAACCATCCATTTTTATCGTTTCCACTTTTTATTCTCTGTTTGGAGCCCTTGTTTGTTCCCAGTCGTCAGGTCACGAGAGAGTGGGGATGCATATAACACTATAATTATGGGCGTTCATTTGATTCCCAACAGTAATAGTTTCCACTCGTGATCTCGACACGTTCATCTCCGACACCAATCAGCAACAAAGCTGAATTGATCTGAGGTTACAACCAAACACCTTAATGAATGAGTACAAATAGCATAGCCGCGAATCAGCTCCTTGTGAGGACTCGCAGCGAGTACAATTGACGCAGAAATTAGGTCATTAGTCGCGCAGATCAAAGAGACGGCGAGTCGAGGCGGGGGGTTGAAATCGGAGGATGGAATTGGCCCTTGGGGCGGGTGGAGAGAGGGGGCGAATGTCATCGACGTCGACGCTGAGATGGACTTTCTTAGTGACTGCCCCGCAGGCTGACATCGCCACACGCTATGGTCGAAATATTGTGCGTTCGTAATGGGGGCAAATGCGGACAATTACGTCATAGTGGAAGTAGTCTCAGGGTAACAAGCTCCACAGCTAAGCACTGGGTACCAGGTGCGGCACAGTGTGCGTCGATCGAGCGCAGTCATTGGCGCTTGATTTTGCTTCTTTTGGAGGGTGGACGGTGTCGATCGCTTGCCAATCCAATAAACAGGCAAAGATTCGAGCGATTTCTCGTTTGCTCTCCAAATCTCCCCGCACGCAGCGATGGTGTGTTTTTATCGCGTGATCTTCGGACGTTCAGTTCACATATAAGTCATGCCAACACATGAACCTAACGAGGATTGTGACCACCGACCAACTACGAGATTGCGTGTTCGGTTCCTTGGGGAGTCGTATGAAGCAAAGTGGAAAGCACTTGTTTCCCAATCGCCAGGTCGCCCAACCCAAACGCACGGATGCCCTACGGGAGAGGGCTGCACGTCATTGGCGGAAGCCTGAGGCGACCTCAAGCAATGCAGCATAATACCTTATTTCTTCCTCTGTGAATCCAATGCAGTTGATGTAAGATCCTACCGAGTAACATAGAGAAGCCGGGAGAAATAACACCTCCCGTGAAACCATGGTGATTCCGGCGCAGGGTGATTTCCTGAAACGAGTCTGTTTTGATGGCAACCTCGATCTCGAGTCAGGAATTGGGATCGAGCTAGCTGCAGGTGGCAGGCATTCTAGGTAACAACCCGCTTCCTCTCGACTCTTTCTTCGGATCCATCATTTTCACAGAATTCTGGGTACCGGAAGTTATGGCCCGGAAGTACCATGGCTGCCATGATTGATGAGATGACTTGCAGTCTTCGTGAAACAATTTCATGATCGACAGTTGACGGCTTCAACTACGCTGTATCTTTTCATACGATTGCAACTCGAGTGTCAGCTTAAAAATTAAGAACGAGCTACCCGTGTACCTGCATCGTGTTTTAAGGACGTGTGTGCTGTGTCAGTCAGAGTGAGAGAAGAGAGCGCAGTGTTTGTCCCCACTGAGCATTCGAGATAAGACTTTTGCGAGGGGCGCATTTACAATCGATGTCAGCATTACAGCAGCGTCACCTACGAATCTTCTTCTCTTCAGATCGTAAAGCGTTGCTCTTTGTGTGAAGTCAATGTCATCCAAGCACCAGCATTGCAATAATGTGTTGAGCGGTGTTTGTCAGTTGACTAAACAAAGATATCTGTGAATGAGCAAGAGATTTCCTTCACAATTAGCTCACTTCAATGTGCTGCACTCGCGTGGCTCTGTTCGTTTATTGATTACAGGTACTCCTTGTGGCATCGGGGTAAATGACGTGATAATATCTGGTCGTCAGCCGACGTTGCCCGCGGAGTGGCATTGAGCGGACATTGATCGGCAATCATCTGACTATTGACAGGCTGCTCTTAACCTTTTTGAAGACGCGAGTCGAAATACTATTATGGTGTCGCCTTGTAATTGACACGAGATCGATTTACCGGCAGTCAAAAGTCAACCCCCTTTTCGGTTCTTTCCCCACCAGGACAAAATATTTAAGGTCAAATTCTGAAGAGTGTAGAACGAGATTAATGTCGATCATTAAAATAATAATATGTAGAAATAATTATGATACTCGGTTGAGTGGTTGCAATGAAGAATTAATGTTTCTATTTTTAGCTTTCATAATTATGCCGTAATTAAATTGGTTGTTTACTCAGGTAATGAATTAATGATATCAATATGGCATCGCTCCCCATCTATGATCTGGTCAATTTCATATCCGAAACTTCCTCACGACAAAGCAAATGAGGCCTAGCAGCTCATGAAATGCAATGAAGAGAGCAAACATCGACTGATCTCTTGGCCCAACTATGAACGCGGTTCTGCGTTGATGTCGCAACGACTCGCTCGTTTGAAGGATGATTGACAAATAGCCGTTCATTTCGGAGGGGAAATTATCCCTCTCGCCTGCTCTTATTGCTCCCATCCATCAGATGCTCTGAGCCATTCTCCGATCGAGACGACCTCACTGTTTGCGGCGCCCTCCGCTGACGACATTGGCATCTGTTCATTTCGTCAATCGGTCAATTCCCACCGGGCGTCCGTTGGGTCTCTGCGTGCACAGCGGTTGATTCAACACGCTGTCCAAATGTGACTGTTAATGTTTATTGCGCAGTGTAGCCGTCGACCACAGATTGGCATCAATCTTCCTTGTGTTGACCCATAAATAAATTCTAAATTGGTCCCCCCCCCACCCCCGCCCACTCTAAGTGAAATCGTTTGCGCAACAGGCTCCATGTTCCACGCTTGCATGCACATGTTTGGAGTTAATAAGACAATATCATTATACTCTTTGTGCTTTGTGTGGCTGAATTGTGGCGCATCAGACTCTGTAATTACGCCAGGCGATGAATTAGACCCATCGTGAATGCCGTGAAAGCGAACGCTGTCATCGAGGGGCTGCTCCAAGTTGATTGGATCCTAAGAGATCAGGGTGAACCCTAAAGTGAAATCCACTTGTGTCGAAACGGACAATATTCTCCCCAGAACGAGAGTGCCTGTCGCGATTAACATGGGCGCCAAATGTGATATTGGCAAACATCCCTCTCTTTTTTCTTTTTTCTTTTTTTGTCGTTTTTCTTTTCTTTTCTTTTTTCCTGACACTTAATTTCAACTCAAATGATCCGAGTTAATTATGGGAGCTTGATTGCACGAAAGATTACCTCTCTGGTTCAGAGTGAGACATGGGTCGAGCGAAGAAGAAAAAGAGCGAATTCATTTGCCATGTGCAGCTAACCTGGAATCGCGTCAAAACAGCCTTCGACCAGGAAGTTCTCTCAGAGGGTTACCCAGTCTTCTCTGCCTCTCCACATCAAACTCCAGCGACCACAACGAACAACGGTTGGAAGATAAACTTGGTGACGATACATACATTATTCTGATTTTAACCATGATCACATAATATCAAACAACGATCATTGCCCACGTAGACAAGAGTTGTTCAGCTGAAATGGAAAGGGATTAGTTCCAAAATCAATAAGACTAAAATGCGATAGGTTTGCACCGTTAATACTTTGATCTGTGCTATTAATAGTCTTATTATGTAACAATTGAATGGACCTTATTTTATGGTTCTTATGAGCGTATCTGGAGCAGCGACATTGGCGTCTCGCGTGAATAATGCAACACCTTGAATGGCCATGTCTGTCGTTTCTTTACAACGTCCAATCAAATATGGAAGGTGATAACGTAAGGTTTGACGAGACACAATGCATCACACCTCCGTGCAATATGCATGCATCCACGAGGGGGAGTGGGGTCGCCATCCGTGCATGCCGAATCACCAGCACCCGAGTGAAACGCAACATTTTTTATACTAAATTCCTGGTACAACACGAGTCACATTCGTTTGTTTGGCTGTTGAATGATTCACACCTTTGAATGTCGCAACCGTTGCTTATTCTGCTGTTTCTCCGAGGCATCATTTCCTTGATCAGTGGTGTTCCAGTTTAGCGATAGGTGTCTCCGTATCAGCGCAACTCTTTTGTTCGCATCACAATAGTCTTTTTTCATAGCTGGTGTGCAACGAACGCTCGAGTGAACCCAGCGCTTTACTCTCGCATTGTTTAGTGCAATCAGCGACAGGTGACAACAAGGCATGATGACGTCACCAGAGGAAGGGCTTGCGCATCCCTCTGTGGAGTATATGAGCAGCCGCCATTCGTTGGCTGATTCGATTTCGCCGATGGGTGAGCGGTGCGGCCATTCAGGGAGACTTCTCTGCTCCATGCAACGCTAACGAGCCGAGACTGCAGAATCGCCGACATGACGATCCATTCATCATTCGACCCCGTATGCGACACAGCTTCATCTGCGTCCTCTAATTGCCATCCACCTGATTACACGCTCTTCTCCGGAGAGCAAGAGAGACTGATGCCTCAGAGCCATGCGGCTTTTAACCTCTGATCTTGGGTTCGAATCCCCCGCGGTGCCACCGATTGCATGCGACAAAGATTGCTGGCATCCTCGCTGCCGCTGCGCCAACTTCATCCGCTCACCCACTCGCAGTTTCCTTACATCACTGTAATCCTAGCATTTAATTGCTCCCTGGAGGCTATCGGGTAGAGTTTCGCGTATATTAAACCATGCTTTGATGCCATTCCTTCTTGTACGTCGTTTCTCGGCGGATTGTGCAGCATACTTCCGTGACTGGCTGTCGTCAACCCCCGACCACGAGCAATGATGCGCTGCACAGGCTTTTAGCACCAATCGGCTCGGCGGCGAGGCAGTTCCAGAGCGCTGCTCTTTCCTCCTCTTGCGTGTCCTTGTAGTCGTGTGGTCTGCACTAGTGAGTGCAGAAGAGCATTGACAGCGATCAGCAGCGAGAAGCATCGCGTGCTGAAAAACGAAAACTCACATTTCCATCTCTCTTGTTGCGTATTTTGTGGCGTTTCAGGTCGCTGGCTTGTTTGTGCAAACCATTCCACGTTGGTAACACGACGCTGTATATGCAGCTCATTGCTGGCAGTTCCTCTTTCTAGATTCTAGAGCATCGCCCGAAGGCCTTTCGCTTCCTCCCTCTTCTTTCAATGGTTTGTCAATAGCAATTATTATGCAGAATCGTGTCAATAATGTCTTCAGTTCCTATGCGATGAATGACAATCCTCTTACATTGTACCTTGTTCTTTTTATGTCTAATTCTACAATAGAAAGTGACTAGTACAACGAGGAAATCTTTTTTTTTAAATCCTCTAATCATTCTCCGGGCCCACTTAGGGTCATTGCCTGTAAACCCTGACTTCAAAGAAAGTTGGCTCAAGTCTTCTAGCATGGCTTCTTCGTTTGACTTAAGCGTCTCGATGAACATCAAAAGGCGTCTGTGAAATTTTGATGGAAAACGAAAGGGAAGTAACACTTTAATTGTTGCTCGAACTTATAAGAAGTCTTGGCAAACTTGTGAATCACAATTTTTACGGTGGAATCCATGAGATGCGGACCAGGCATCGATCACGTGACGATCGATGTCGGCGAATGTCGTGTGCGGCGCCGGCGTCCTTGTGGCATTGTTTCTGTTTTATCGGCTTGTTAAGAATCCTGATCAATAACACTTGCTGCTGATGGTCGACGAGCCTCGTTCTGGTTGTTCAGCCTTCTTGAAGAATCGTTTGTGATTTGTATTCAGTGCGCGATGCAATCGGTCGATGAATCTCTTCTCAAGTTGCCTTGATGAATGGTCTTTTCTCTTCTGTCATCGGTGCTCGATAGATGCTGCTTCTTGAGTAATGTTCCTGCCACGCCAAATACGACTTGGGAGACCATCGATCAGGTCACCCGCTGCCCACTCAACAGTGCCGACTTTCGTTGGGTTGTTTGCACAGAGGAGAAGTTTCTGTTAAAGTATGGTGAGCGGATGATCAACGGGTGTGATCACACGCTGTAAAGAAAGCAGGTGATGAATTATCCATGCAATCGATGTTGTCATACCTGCAGCGTGCAGTGATGAACCTCTGGTATTCATTATGCACGCTGAATTTGCCAAATAAATCATTCTCATTTGAAAGAAACAAATTCAGCTGACTGAAGAGAACATTGTATTGGCACGAAGCTGATTCATCGGTTGCGTTTGCTGCTCAATGGCATGTGTTGAATACCAGTGCACTGTTGCCTTATCAATTATGTAATCACCCTCGACTGATCAACGAGAGAGCAGAAGGTAAAAAAAGAGAGGCAATTAGTAGTGGAGAAGGAAGTAATTTCTGTTTATGTCGATCTATCCTATCACTCAATACCCCAGCCACTGACCAGGATCCATTTCTGCTTCCTACTTCTTGGACAGCACTCGCTTGGTTATTCATGTTAGCAACCCTTTCTGTTACTGGTGGCGCGAGATTTGATCGAGGAGCAGCTGTTGGGTGTGGACGTGCGTCGACCAGGAAACCGTGCTGCCCCCTATCTTGAATTATTGATAACCTGAAGCTAATTGTGCCGCTAGCTCAGCCGAGAGGAAGACTTCTGTGCCTTTGGCAGTTGATGTTTTACGACAGCAATGAAGCTGAATTTGGCCAAAATCGGATTGCGTGTATATATGGGGCCAATTCGTTGGCATTAACTATTCAGTGCAACGGGAGCTGTCGTGTTATCCAGTGAATGAGTGAATTTGCGAGCACTTGTTCGGTTGCTGATATTTGATCGGTCTTCAAAGTGGAGCACTCAACTCGCACCGAATGCTTGTCTTGTACATGATCCGAGCTTCGTTCGATGCTCACACGGGGTTCGCATTAGGGTATTCTGATCTCGATCAAAGTGGGTGTTCATTGATTGGCAGGCGTGTTTACTACTTCGATGAAACCTCAGCAGCGATATCCTTTCCTCGGTGTTTTCGTAGTTCGACATCGACGGCATGTGTCGGCGCGTCGCTCCTTTTCTCTACCGTGGTTACCATGACGAAATGTAAGCAAGAAAGACGATGAAATGAAGTGCATTCAGCCGCAGTTTGATTGATGGGGTTGACCTAGTTGCCCGATGCCTTTGTGGTCTTCTGATTGCATTGGCGAAGTGACGCTGTGAGGCGAGTGTTGGCCGAACCCTCAGATTACATTGTTCAACACTCTTTCCTCCGACTGAAGCTCCTCAACACAGCATTTGTCACATTGGTCTGGCTCTCGCGATCCCGGCTCATCCGGTCTTTTCACTCTGCTGTGTAACTTTCCATTGTTCCATCAATGCTCTCACGAGTTGGTAGTTAGTGGTTTCGTGGTCTGATTTCTATGGCGAGGTCTCTGCTTTGCATCCGTAGTGTCCTTATCTGATTATGAAACCAAACCCCATTGTGATATTATGAGCTGTGGGTTTAACATAACCTCTCAGTGCCTTGACCACTGTCCGCTGATTCAAAACCTCACCCGACCCCCCCTGTTGTCCATATCAGCGATGCTTATCAATGATTCAATATATTCGATTACACCATGGCCATATAATATATATCTGCGCTGAGGTCACGAAACAACGCAGCAGCCAACCTACACCTCTCCTTCACCCCTCCCGTCTTCTTTCCACCCCAACTGTTCCCATGCGATTCGTTTTCCCTCGTAAGCTTATCGTAAGAAAGTCTCACGCTGCTCCCGTCGCACAAAGCCAAAGCATCGCCGTAAATCCAAGAGTGTCGCCAGACGGCCCGAGACTAATGACTCAAAACCCGACGGTCGCCGCCACGACTACCAATGCCTCAACAGAGCCCGTGATGTATACTGGATATGTTTATTCTGACAAGAAAGAAGGCGTTCGGTCAACGCCCTCTGCTGGCATCACTGAGCTCGATTTAATCGTACGTGAAATGACCAGCTCAGTTGCTTGTTCTCGGTTCCATAGAACCACGACCGGCAGCGCCACTATGCGTTGCATCTCTCATTGTGCCGTTTTGGGGGTGGATCCTCAGGTGCCCTGAAGGATACATCGCAGTTGGATGGGCTGGAAGATGTTCTACCATTATGCGCTTGTATGATCATATGTATATGCTGATATTAATCCCCTTGCACTTTTAACAGTGACCCAGTTCGTGCGGGCTTTTGGCGCTTTGGATAAAGACCAGATCGGCATCTGAGTTGCAATCAGGGATATTATGGCGCAGCTCTCCCCTCCTCCTTCTGTACAATGTGCTGTTTTAGTTACCGGCGTCGTTTGAAGTCCAGGAGTGTTAGCGCAACCACAGGGCTCACTCGTTGCCATAACAACCACTGACGTTGAGTCATGTTTATTGGGAGGAATGTTTTGTATCGGGATAACAGAGATACAGCTGATTAATAATTTCTTCCTGGCCAAAAGAAAACCGCCCAAAGTGCTGAATCAATCAGATATGTACAGTGTGGTGATGGATTATTTAGAGCACAAAATAATGTGCATTCCCGTCAGGGATGTAATTCATTATATAAATAGTATTATTCAATACACACTTCTGTGACCTTGAGATCAGTATGACCCTAATGGTGAGTTCCCTCTGCCTCTTTTTATCTGCAGTCGATTGCTCGTGTTCCTTCCTCGAAATTCCCTAATGATCGCGATAAGGGCTTTCAGCGTGCGAGTAGTTCGCGTACAGGAGGGGCATCGATTCCCTGATCAAAAGACCACTTTGTTCACCACACTTGGTTCGCCCCAAAGTGGCCTCAAACGTCAATACTATGACGTAATCAAATGGCCTTTGCAATCGTGCAACAGTTGAAGATTGGCGATTGTCTCTTTTACACAAAGTTTGTGCCAAACTGTTTAAATCCGCGTTTCGCAGCTGGAGCGGGTCACAACAGACGCTCTGGCTGTGCACTACAGTCATTCTTCTGGTATTTCGCAGCAAAATATTCCGGATTCCAGCTCCCCCAATCCGACATCTAACACCGCGCTAGTCTTTATGTTATGCAATGATGAGATGGAATCAAGCATTCGTGGGAATTCCCTTACATACAATTAACTCCTGTGTTTCATTTCGTTGGTTTACATAATGAGACGCAGCGTCGCTTGAGTGTGTATTTCTCCACCAATTATGAGCAACATCCGTGGCGCCGCAAACGGATTCCCTTCCCCTTTGTATATTTAGTCATCAATGCTGAAGTCGTTGTGTGATCTGATCGCAAAGGGACTCTGCTTGATCTAGGTTTGACCTGATTTGACCTCGACTTGACCTCGCCTCTAACTGCCGAGCTATTCCATCTCGTTATGTCGCTGATCTATGTGTCACTTTTTCAGGAGTCGCGTCGCAAACGAGACCTTGTAGCGGGAGTTTTATGTCGTTTGATGAACGTATTGACGATTGAGCTATCTTGAGCTATGATTATGGCTAGTCCGTTGGCAGCAGGCCAACGGGCTTTATGCTGTAACAAAATTGTCTAATGATGTCTCAAATTAGTGCAACTCAGGATGTGCATCTCTCCCTGAATGCTCTGCACCTCAGTCATGTGACGCAATTTGTGGTGAGCTCTCCCTGTTATGGTGAAACCAACTTCCCTTCACTTCTTCCTTTTTATAACCTTCTACCAACGCAGTAAACTTTCTCGTTTCAATGAATACCACCCAATTACGCCAATCGATGAAACAGAAAACACGCGCGCCTTCGTACGAGAGACTTTTCCGTGATGCAAACGCTTGTTGGAATAAACACCACGAACTGTCCGCTGCTTCGTGCCGACATTAAGAGAGGAAAATGGCGTGACATACAGAGTAGCATTACAAGGGAACACGCTCCTCTGTTTCAACCGTTTTCGAGACAAGACAGACACGAAACAATGCAGCGTTGGAATTAGGCATTTGTCTGCAATCCAATCTGGCAAAGATCAAAACGAAGTCAGCACACGATTCAACCATCATTTGTTGCTCGATGCTGCCAACCAGTTTTACGCTACAAAGTCAACTGAACTTGGTTTATTTGTTCAGGTAAATTTCTTTTAAACAAGGAATTGTCTGCGCTCCACACAGAAGGTGTGTTGTGTCTCTATCACCCATTGGTGAGGGATTTTATACAATTTTCCATGTATAATTTACAGCCTGCCTTTTATCATTAACGTGTACATACATCAGAAGCTAAGCTACGAATCCCTTAGGCTACGTATCCCTTAGGCTACGAATCCCTTAGGCTACGAATCCCTTAGGCTTGGCAATGACTGAGCATACACGTATGCATAAAACCACGGTGCCGCACAATGCAAGTAATGAACACATCAAAACAGAGAATTGCCTTGGAGATCTACGCATAGCCTCGTTTTCGAGGATTTATTTGCGACATTTTGCGGAACTCCAGAAGGGCAAATAGGCCAAAATGAGACGAGAAAAAAAAAAAGCAGCATGAAGTCTACCGTTTCTTCAGCATGAAGGGCATGTCATATATTTTTGCTTCTTGTTCCTCTGAGTAGGAGCTAAAGAGAGAGAGAGAGAGGAGAGAGATAGCGAGGAAGGGAGAAAAGGCACCTTTTGCGTGGAAAAGAGGGCTTGTTTGGATCCGTGGTATCTACATTTAGAACATTTGGCTCGTTTTGGCATTAAAAGCGCGCGATAATCTCAATTGCATGGAGCCACTTCACAATGATTGACACCAACAAGAGCCTCATGTCGACATGAACAAGTAAACTTCTGTCGCGTAACACGAGCAGCGGATCAGTGCTGACGTCATAGCAAGCGGCAGTCATCCCCACTTCTGTTGACGGTCATTAGTCACACGCTTTGATAATGCGCCGAATTGTTCATAACATGAACTTTCACCTCTCTGCGACACACGATAAGGTCATGGTACTATTTGTCTGGACAACAATAGAAGCGAGAGTGACAATCAAGCAAATGCGTGTGTGTTACAAAAGTCTTTCTTCTCTTATTGTTTAGATCAGTGCAGCCAATTTCGCACCTGTTAATCACGCACGAGAAGAGAGAGAGAGAGATACGGGGTTGGATGTCCCTGCAGACAGTATTAATTCTGCCTCGATATTGAGGTAGCCACCCCAGGGCATTGTCACCGTAGAAGTGTCCATTTCATTGCTATTCCTCTCCACCAGCTGAGTGTTAATCACCTCCCGAACCACCAATCTTGGTCACCATGATTCGATTAAATGCGCCTGTGAATCCAATAAATAATTATAGATTGCATAATCCTCTTATTTCTATAATTGTATTCAACTTTCGTTACTTATGTAATCTTGTTATGGAAACATCGTTAGCACCCAAATAAGCATTAATTAAATCAATTGACGCCATTGAACTCAATGACATGGGACGGGCAGCGTTTTCCAAGATTTGAGGACTTCCCGGCGAGAAGTTCTCGCGTCAATTGTGCCATCGACAAAGAAGAGAGCCAAAACGAGGCTCCGTATGCAGAAGGCTTTTAAGAGGGTGTGAATTCACGACAAACACTCTATCTCATGTGCAATACACGACACTGAATAATTTTTGCGAATCAATCGTATGTACATTATATACTGAGTTTTCAGTCTGCCACACCACGCAGCAAAGATGCACACCATACAAACACGCACATTTTACACGAGGGAATTGGATTTGTATTCTGCGCGAGTTTTCTTCGTGGGAGACGCTTCTGCTGCCTGGATTTCTTCCTTGTGGATCACACAGACATCTTCCGCTTCGCTGAGGCTTTTGTGGAGAACGTGAGGCTGAGCAAATGGAGATATTATGCTTCGCTCAATCTCTGGGATTTCTTTTTGAAAGGTGTTCATGGTGCCTGGGAATCTCTCCCTTTCCTCTTCTCTGCTGCTCGCACACGGTGCAGCATCGCAATGAGCACCATGCAAAGCAGCTAGCTCATGAGGTGGTTCTACTATTGTACTGGGTGGATTCCGGAGATGATTGGCAGACGACCCACCCCACCTGCCTGCAGGTGTCTCTCGTGGCGCAGGCATTCCGCTGCCTTGCCATTAATAGCCCATGCTTGGATCTCTTGCAGCCTCTTCTGCCAGCCTAGATTCTCTACACCGAAAAACAAAAAATCGCTTGTATCTAATTGCGATGAACGCAACTCCTTCGCGCGCTGCCAATTCGAATTAGTCGAGCTGATACTTCGGGAGTTTTTGCCAAGTCGGAAAATAGGTTTGTGTATGCGCCAGGCATCTCAAATGAATTCCTGCCCGAATAGTTCTGCACTTGGTGCATCGGTCACTGGCCACCTGTTGAAAGTACAGAGGCATTGATTGATCACCGGTTGCTACTGATCATTGCACTTCAGCTTGAGGTTTTTTGTTTTTGTTTTTAATATGTAAATTTGTGCATCATTAATCAACTTAGTTCTCTTCTTCTATTCATAGGTCGAGCACCTGACAGATGAGGAAATTCAAGGTGAGTTAATTAAGATGTTTGGAAACCCGCACACAACTCTATACTTGCTTGTTTCCAGAGTACAAGGAGGCATTTGCCATGTTCGACAAAGATGGTGACGGTACGATTTCGACCAAAGAGCTCGGCATTGTCATGCGCTCACTCGGCCAAAACCCGACGGAGTCCGAGCTGCAAGAAATCATCAACGAGGTCGATATGGACGGTGGGTGTCCATTACGTCATTCCGTACATCGATCGACATAATTCAGTCCCTGGTGCAGATCTTTTGAACGTGGTTTGATCTCTGCAGGCAATGGTACAATCGACTTCGAGGAGTTTGTCGTAATGATGGCCAAGCAACAATGTCTGGGACCAGAAGAACTGGAGCAGGCGTTCAGGATGTTCGATAAAGATGGGGATGGCTTCATCGATGCTCGAGAACTGCGACATTTGCTGACGAACCTGGGGGAGAAACTCACAGAGACGGAAGTTGACGAAATGATCAGAGAAGTCGATATTGACGGTGACGGCAAGGTCGATTACAATGGTGAGTTCGTGAATCGCGACGGCGCACCATTTTCGTTGATTTCGTCTTCAGAGTTCGTGCAGATGCTTCAACCAATGATGCAGCTGGTCGACGCGGCCGCACATGCCTACAAGGACACCGCAGGCCCCGACCCCATCAACCCGTCCATCTCACACTCTTCCTCCAAACCCGGCCTCTCCACCTCATCATCCTCCCAGCCTCCGAACGGCCCCCCACGAAGCATCGGTCGGGTGACCTCGGTGACCCCTCCGCAGCCGACGTCACCGACGGGTCCTCCGATGTCGGTCCCGACAGGACTGAAGATCTCTCCCCACCACCAAGCCCCACTGTCCCCCAACCCCGGTTCCATGCAACGTCTTCCCCCGGGAAGCCCACGCTGGGCGTCACAGCCCGCCTACGACCGCAGCCCCAGTCCCGGAGGCTACAGCAGCAGTCGGTCTTCGGGTCGAGATCATCCGAGGCATTCGCGGAGTTACACCGAACCGTGTTGCTGTGAGAGCAGTTCGCACAGCAGCAGCGGCAGCGAAAAGGGCGACGTCCAATATGAGCACCGCTTTTACGACGAGGCGCACGCCAACCACCGTGAGCGCAGGCTCTCGCACCAGCGCAGCAGTCCCGGCATACAGCGGACGCACCGCGAAGGGCGACCACCTCGCGAACACCAGCGCAGCCTGCCGCACAGTCCGCACAGCGTCCAACACCCAGTTGAAGAGCGGAACGGCGGCGGTCTGCACCGGCATTGCTCGGCGCACGCGGAAGGCAGACCTCCCTCGCGGGAAGGCACCCGCCACTCATCGTGCAGTAACAACGGCCGGCACGACTTCCCGACCGGGCCCGGGGGGGACATGCATGAGCAGGGCTGGCAGTACTCACGGCATGCATCGGAGGAGCGCAGGTCGGGGAAGCCGAAAAAGAGGTGAACGCGGACCCTGCGGCCCGACTGTGATATGAACCTCGCACATTCCACGCTCCTGAGGACAAAGAGCACCTTCGGAGGAGGAGGGTTGGACCACCCGTCTTCTTCTATTTCTTCCTGAACAATTTCTGCTTTCTTGCGGCGCGACTCGTTCGTCCGGATCTTCCTTGCAACGCGAAACGCACGCGGAAGACGACGTTGAATCCTCCACTATAAATCTGACAATTCTTGTGTGCGCGTGTTTATTAATTATTATTTTTCTTTTTCTTTTTTTTAGACTGATGTTCTGCGGGTTTCTCGACATCTTTGTGTTGATTGTCTTCGTGTGCATTCCGTTGATCTCCAAGCGAACGTGTGAACACCTCCCTTGCCCCATTTCCCTCTCATTGTACCCCACTTTCTCTTTTTATCTTTCTATGCGAACATTTTCCATATTTCTCTCTCTCTCTCACATATCAAACTCTCGATCGCTTATTTCCTTCTCAACTTCATCTCGACGTGTTTAGCGATTCTCGTTTGTTTCTCTTGCTCTCTCCTTGTTGTTTTGAGAGCTTTAAGAATTTAATAAAGTTTTTTCCTTCAAAATCAAATTATTTTCTTTCAAATCGATGAACCTTGTGTTCCGTTTTATTTCCATGCAGCCACACTCCGAGAGAACAGTCAGTAACGTAGAGGAAAGAGTTCAAATGACACCATGACATTACGCAGCATCCAGTTGGCCGATCCGACTGGTCATGTCTTCTCGTTGGACAGTGAGACCATGATGCATCTGAGACGTAGCCTCCAGCGCCACAGTTTGGGACTCTTCTGCGCGTATTTTGTTACACTCTGCCCTCTTGTTAGCTTTATATGATAAACTTCCATCAATACTGACATTCCACTTCGAACGAGATCGGCCTTGCTCCGAAGCCAATTTACGAATCTGTAAATTTATACACATATACATATACATATATTATTGTTGTAATTCAGTCAGCCGTGTAGAATTACACCACGACGAAGTTAGGTTGACACATAATTGGAAAATATATTTGATGATAATTTTATTGTAATATATTGTTCCTGTAACTATTAGGCTCGCTACGTGTAATTAGGACAGCGTTATGAAGTAGGAGTTGTTACCCAGATAACCGTGTAGCTTTTAGCAATAGTAACATAATAATTATTAACAATGCAATGACAACTCCCATATTTACTCATGAGTGCAGGAGCGAGAGGCGAGACCTCGTTTTCGATCCACATCTGAGCTACTGCAAATAATCGCGAGGCCTCTGTGGGTGAAGTTCAAATTTCTTTGTGGGTTTACGCGATGGTAGGATAATGCGACTAATCGAGCAACAACCGTGCTTGACAATTACCTGGTTGTAGCCCTGAATACAAAAAAAAAAAAATAATAATAATAATAATAATAATAATAATAATAATAATAATAACTACTGAATAATTATACGCTACTGAATAAAAGCACCGGCACAGACCGATCCAAAAACGGCCAGATTAAGGCTTGTCCATTTCACACGAGACTATGCTATGACGTCACTCGAAATTCCCAGGCGAGACGAGTGAAAGTAATTGCTGAATAGTGATTATAACAACACAACCTAATGTCATTGACATTACGTGTAAACCATAGAAAAAGATACTTTTGAATCTGATTTAATATTCAAAGAACAAAATTATTCTAAAGAAATCATATTGAAACGCTTTGCTCAACTTGCTCCACTTGCTGAGGATTTTACAAAATCAGATTGCTGATCAGCAGACAGGGAAGCCCTCTTGGCATTAAATGTTACTATAAATAGCAACCAATGAGCTACTACCTGCCAATGGTTGGTACCTGTGTCAATAATACCAGTATTCGTCTGCCCAGGAAACCAGTGATGTAAAGTGGTTGCATGAAGTATGGGCTTTCCACTTATAGTTATAAGATCGATTACTGAGAAGTGAGGACAGCTCGGGCACATTTCCTTTAACCAATTCTTCGAATTTGATCCAGTAGGCCAAGGCCTAATTGAAACTTGGAAGTTGATTCCCAACCAAACGTATACGAGGGATGGCCCAGAAGTAATGAGCGTCAGGCTTTTTGCGTTGTAATTGAAACTTTACTTTGATTTATTATTCAACGTAGACATCCTCAAGAATATTTAATTCCTCCCACGGTTTTTTCGACGCTTCAATGCATTACCAGAAGAACTCTTCGTTATGACCCTGAAAACATGACTCAGCAGCCCATATCAGTTCATTGTTGCTTGCAGAATGACGTCATCTGATAGTATTGTTCATATTTCCAAATAGTGTGTAGTCGCTTGGGGTCAGGTCTGGAGAGTATAGTAGGTGAGAAAGAATTTCGAAGCCGCGCTTCCTGCCACTGGCCACCGGCGACTTGTCCTGCTGAAGGGGCTGACACCTGGCAAGTAAGCCGTGACGTTTCTCCTTGATCCCTGCACAAACTTTTCTCAGTAGCTTCATTGGCATATTATGCACCTTTGATGATAGTTTCTTTCTTCAAATATTCAGCGTGCAGCATTCCTTTGGAATCCCAAAAAAACTGATATCATGACTTCTTGGTCGTTCTTGATACCTTGATTCTTTTTGGGGGTGGGGATCTATGATGCCATCATTCCATGGACTTCTGCTTGCTTTCATAGTCATAGTGGAAAATCGATTTTTCGTTGCATACAATTAGTTTTTCATTAAAGTCGCGACGTCTCAGTCTGTCGCGAGTCAGAAGTTGGTCGGACGCGTTGACTCTGGCAACCTTTTGAGATTCTATCAACATCTTCAGAAACAATTAACTGAGCCGAGAACTTTTGCCTTTTCAGATCATAAAGAATGATTCGCTGCACAGTGCTTGCATGTTGATAGCCTAGTATGCAGATCACAGAGTTCAATTAGCGAGATCCGTCTGTTTTCTAAGATCAACCACTCGAGTTTCGCTGCTTGGGTAGCAGTTTTGACTGTCACAGGCCGTCCAACACGGTGGCCATCTTCAAGGTTTCCTCTTCCTGGTTATATGGCCACCACCCATCATTTGGTCCTTGCTTCAGATGCTGCTTTCTTCCATAAACTTCCCTCGGATGTTGGACGATTTCTTTGCAGTTTGTACCACTCCGCACCAAGAAACTTATCATGGAACGATACCTTGTCGCCTTCATTTTTCTCAAAGGAACTGATAATGATGTGGGTTGGTATGTTTGAGACGCTACCAAACCGACAAAGAGCGCTGAATCATTTTGATTATTTTACAGGAAACTTATATTGCTGAGCAATATGTGCGAATTAAAGCACGTGAGAATCAGACAACTTTTTTCCCCTTGAGGCTCATTACTTCAATGGTACCAATCACTGAAGTATAAAAGAGTAACTAGAATGTCTGTGTAATGTTAAAGCGCCTATTCGCGATAGCTTGGGGCCTGTTTTTCTTTTTTTTTCATTTTTTTTTTTTTTTTCCAACTTCAATTTGGACCGTGACGTCACGGTCCAAACCTCATTTCAACCCACTGGATAAGGAGGTCACAACCGAGAACCTGGAAGTTATGGAACAGTTTCAGGTTCAACTAAAATCTCGCGAGTTTTGGCTGTTAACTTGTTATACATACTAGAAAAATAATGTAGAAATTTCTTGTCACATGACAATTGAACGATACATTGTCCAAAGTCTCGTGAAGCGTGGGGATCCTGCGACGCATGTCCAATAATTTCTCTGGTTCTGACGTCACGGTCCAAGTTGAAGTTGAAAGAAAAACAGGTCATTGGTTATCCTTTCGCGCATGCGCAGAGCGACGCAGAGTTGACCTAGTTTCACATGTGGGACAGAAATTCTTTTTCTATCATATGGAGCTTAATTAATGGAGAATTTGAATTTGTGAAGTGAAAACTCCAAGAGTTGCAGCGAATTACTTAATTGAAAGATCGTAGCGTTTCTACAGAATTAGGAGAACTGTGCTTGTTGGTAGCCTCCATCGTGAGCGATATCCTGACTTTTCAAATGAAAATAACATTTATAAAATCATGACATATGACGATTGATGATGCAAATTAACAAAATTAACAATAAATTTGGTGTTCTGATTGAGATCGTTAACGGAGACAATAATAGACTGATCTTCAGCTATATATACGATGCATGAATGCATTAAAGAGATTCGAAGAGCCATCAAAGCTTTTGTTAATTAACTGTTATCCTTAATTAACTGAGATCACAGCATGAGTGCAACCACCTCATGGCATCTGAGACGGAGACGAACTCCTGTGCCAGCTAATTGCAATTGTAGTCACTCCCCAATTATATATACGCAGTGAGTGCATGGGCTCTCAAAAATAATGATGATTTCAGCACGTGATGTGTAATGCACCCGACGAGTTTTACACGATATTACACATTAAATGTCAAGTTAATTATTTTACGATATAATATATATACATGCCAGATTTTACGATATCATATAGATACACGCCAGATAACTTGAGTCTCTTGACAACTGAGGGTTGACACTCCCGAAGAGCTGCGCTAACCCTGGTGTCCTGAATGCGTTATGATATTTCAACATCATAAAAATTTCCTTATTTAACGTTATGATTCCGCAGCGAATTCACTTCTGCTGCCGTTTGCTTTGCGGGAACACTTACTAGTGCGGTTAAACCTGGTATTTCTACTTATTTGAAGAGTACAAATCATATTATAATATTAATCTCAGATCAATAATCCAATTGACAAGTTAGAATATTCGTCATATTATCGATCATAACTTCCAAAAATTCTATATTGTATTTTTGAGTTCCGCCTAATTTCTGCTCTGCATTTTTGCTGTTGTGCATAAAGACCCGGTGCGCTATGATTACCAATCTGATGCGTTATGATTACCACATCCGATGCCATGTGCGTCTGTGTTGTGTGTGCATCGCTCCCTCAAGCAGCCGGGGCTGCTCAGCGCCTTTTTATACGTTTGACCAAAGAATAGGGAGACGCATTCTCTCATTGGTATCCACATGCTTTGATTTGGCAAATTGGCAAAGGAGTTAGGAGTTGATGTACTGTCGAATTTGGTGGGGCAGAGATTGGAATTTGTCAGGATGAGCGAAAGAGAATGAGGAAAGTTGAATTAGAGAGGAGGGTAAAAGAGGTAGGAAGATTGAGATGGGAAGAACAGCTACAGAGGAATATGAAAGGACGAGGAGGTATGCACAAGAGAGAGGAGAGATGAAGATAGAGGCATATGCGGATGGACAAGAGGGGGCAGGAGTGAGGTTGATGGAAGTACGGAGAGGATGAGAGGGTGTGTACATGTAGAGAGGAAGAGATTGATTGTGGCATGTTGTGAAAATGTTATACACGCTTGGCGACACCTTTGCTCCCACACGAACACATTTAAACGGTTTGTACTTTGCGCTTCAAAAGAAATTAATATGCACACGAGTGAGTCGCTCAAGATCTCAGTACGTCACTTTGATCTTTAGATCAATGCCGTTGAATGGTACGTCATATACCGATGGAGGCCTCCTGTCGTATTACATGATCGTTATGTAATAGTTTATTGACGTGGTTCTCTTGTAGGCCTACACTATAAGTGATCTAAACACGAACAAGAAAAGATCCATATGTAATATTATAAAGATAACTGTTATTTCCTTTTCATGGAAATTATCTCTGCCTTTCACTCAAAGGCCAAACGATTATCAATGAAATCTATTGATCAATTTCACTTCTCTTCATCAGTTAAATATCAAGATGGCTCTTGTCTCAAATCTCCCAAAATCAAAGGTAATATAAATTATATTATTTGTATTTCTTTATATATAATATACATAATTTACATTAACTAATTAGTCAGTTGACTAACTTGAATAAACTTCCACACATGTACTTGCATAACAGGTTGAGTTGCACATTCATTTAGACGGAGCTGTACGTCCTTCGACCATATACGAACTAGCGCAGTGAGTCCTTTCTTTTGAGTTGTCCATTTCATCAAAAAGTTGACCTTCAGGAAGAAGGGCATTGACCTTGGAGTTAAGAGCGCTGATGAGCTGAAGCAGCTGATCTACATCGCTGTGGATTCCCCGGTCTGTTTGACAAGATTTCTCCAAAAGTTTGCGATATTTACGCCAGTTTTGATGTGAGTTTCAATTCTCTGGTTAAATAAATCCGTGCAATATCATGTGAAATTTCCCAGTGGCGACCAGGAAGCAGTCGAGCGGATATCTTACGAATTATGTGAGGACAGCGCTCGAGACAACATTGTGTATTCGGAGGTGCGGCTGTGTCCTCACCTGTTGTCAGACACAAGCGAAGGACGCGCATCGAAGGAAGGAATGGCAACACCACGTGAAGTTGTGGTTCAGGCGCTGAGAGGATTCGAGAGAGGAGAGAAAGATTTCAACGTCAAAATGCGACTGATTCTGACTTGCATGCGACACAAACCAGGCAGGAATATTATAAGTATAAAATGCAAGTATGTATTACAAGTTATGTTTCACTTGTAGAATGGTCCCAAGAGATCCTTGACCTTTGTATAGAGTTCAAAGGTCAAGGTGTTGTTGGAATTGACCTTGCTGGAGATGAGAACATGACTGAAGTAGACCCCACTCACGTGCAGCATATTGCAGTGTTCCAGGTGACAGAAACTCTTACCCATCTCTTATTTTTTCTCTTGACTCACGTTCACAGGAAGCGGCCAAACTGGGCATCAAACGCACAGTGCACGCAGGAGAAAACGGAACATCGGCCAACGTCTTGGAGGCAATGGACGACATGCTGTGCGACCGCCTGGGACACGGCTACCATGCCCTGGATTGCAAAGACGTCTTTGGTCGCATCGTGCAGACACAGATGCACTTGGAGATGTGTCCAATCTCCAGCATCATCACAGGATCGGTGACGGCAGATTTTGAGGAACACGCCTTGCAGAGGTGGCTTCAATAATTCATGCTTTTCACCGCTTATTCGTTCTCTTGCAGCATGGTTGCTAACAAGGCCAGTTTCTCCGTAAGCACAGATGATCCGGTTATTACAGGATCCACTCTGACAGACGAGTATAATTTCATCATTAGCAAGTATGGACTCACGCCCCAAGATATCATGACAGCCGTAAGATTTACATTTCACATTCTGATTCATTATGATAGCTTTGTATCTTTTCAACAGAATTTGCATGCAGCTAAGGCAGCTTTTCTTCCGGAGGCTGAGAAGGCTGCTTTGTATGCAAATCTATGCGAGGAATACGGAATGAAGCTATGAATTCAAGTGTATGGGGTTCTGCTGCGGTCACAATTATTTCAATAAATCTGCCTGACTTTTGCCATGTGCCTTTGGGTCTCCAATTCCAGTAAAAGCCACTTTGCCTGCATTTTATGTACTAAAATGTATCATTGAGTTGTCAAAGGAAGTCATGCAGGTTCTTCCATTACCGGGACTGTTGTTTTAACCCTTCTTGCACCTTTATATCTTAGGACCCGTATTCCTCTTTCTGCCACATTAATTTCAGAATTTGTACAACTTCGGATGTACAATATTGAAAAAATCATATCTCAGCCATTTCTCAACATAAACTAATATTCTTTATACCAAAATGCATCTACAGATGCTGAATTTTTTTAAGAACCCATAGTCAGAACTAAAAAAACTAAGAAAAACAATGTTTCATTTGATAAAACATTATTACAAGAATTTAGAAACATCTGCAGAAGCCATGGTCAACTGCAATGTGTAGTAAAACAGCGTATTACTACATGTAATCAATGTTTCATCCATGAAATAATACCTACATCAGGCTAAAATAGCAACGATTGCGCGCAATAGAATCTATCTGCAGACGTTTAAATCCCCCGGCATTTAAATAGAGGTCAGCAGGTTCAAAACAGAGCTGAGGCTAAAAATAAACAACCACTGAAGACTGAGACTAGAGGGTAATACAGCCTGAGATACACAAAGTCACTTGAAATAGTTACACATAAAAATTCCATTTATTAAACTCAATTCCGATCACTTTCGCGCCTTATAATACGCGCTCCACTTCCTCAGAGATTGCTGCGTGATTACGTCTTTCCTGGGCATTATCTGCATCATGCCACTCATACCTTCCTCAGATAATCGCTTCTTGGAAACATCAGTCAAACTCTGTGAATAAATTAATTCAGATTTCATTTCGTTCAGGTTCAGAACAAACCTGAAACGTTCTAGGTTCATAAATGGCAAGATCCGTGAGAACTTTACGATCCAGTTGAATCTGACTCTGCAGCAAAGAGAGAATGTTGATGAACGTCCTGATGAAACGGAGCTGATAACTCACCCTCGCTAAGCCCTCCATGAAAGGAACTCTGTTCATATTATGTTCATTGGCCGCCGCCTCGAGGCGCTGGTTGAAAAGCTGAAGGATTGCGCAGGGGACTAGGTCATGCGTGAGTGAACAGAGTGCAACAAACCTCGGTTTGCTGGATCTTCTTCAACTTGCGCCACATGGTTGAGTAGCGTAACGCTCTTCGCATGTTACGGATGCCAATGCTGTAACAGTTCCTGCCTCTGTGCCTGTAATGCTGAACGAGAAATTTGAGGATAATGACACTGATAGGAAGTAGCAAGTTAATCAATGAATACAATATGCACATGGTGCACAGTAAATCCCTGCATTGGACGTTGATTGGGGAAAATGTCAAATGAGCCCAAGTATGCCATATTGTCGGTATTATCGCCCACCAAGCACGATACGTCTCCAGTCGAGCATCTCTTACCCATGTGAATCTGAGCATTTGTTGGATTTTGTAGAATCTGTTTGATCCCATTACCAGTCTTTTAGACCGGGAGAATAACGGTAAACTTAGGAAAACCATGTTTATAAATTAATTTCCTCCAAAGGACGAATCAGTCACTCCTGCCTCACATCAACAACGCGCAGATATTTCTCAAAGCACAAAATCATAACGCATCAAAAAACGTTATGATCGCTAGTGAAGTTTCTAAATTACATGTACCCGAGAATATCAAGTCATAAAGCCGGACCTCGTAAATGTGACCTTTTCACAAATCCGACCTTGATTATAGATGTAAATAATAAATCTCACCTGTACCATTATTAGCAGGTTTTAAGTAGAATTGGCTGATTAATGAGATATAAGTTGCCAGTCAACTCCTGCATGCATCTTAATATCATTAAAAATAATTAATATCGGTTGTACAACCCTAATCCGAGAATCTTTTTTTTGAAACTTTCGAAGTTAGGATACAGCTTGGTGTTTCCAGATATCAGCTAAATGGGCTAATGCTCTAAGCTCATCAATAATAAATCAATGAAATTTGTGACATTTGATATGTGTAGAGAGATATTTAAATACCAATGCTAACCAAATTAAGAAGATGAAAAGTAAAGAAAAGAATGAAAATGCATAGAAACATGTTTTTTAATTCCCAGAAATAAAAATAAAAAAATCTTGGATAAGATAATAAAATTGGTAATACATTAAAAGTTATATATGTTGATGAGATAAAATGCAATAAAATTACACCTATGAGAAGAAATAAAAATCTATAAAAGATCAGCATGAGATTCAGTGCATTATTATAATAAAAATACCACATACAGGCAGAGAAATAAATTTATCACAGAAAAACCAGTTAGAATGTCAAAGTATTCAGCAGGGAAATAATCACATGATATTCATAAGTTTCAATACTTAGAATACAATTATGATAATTATGATATTAATTATGATAATGATATGCAAGGTCAATGAATGAATCACACCAAATAGCATTATTGATATTATTGATAATTACAATACAAAATACACCAATTAATTATAAGCCACTATAATTAAGACAAAAAGTTAAATCCCAGAGATATGAAGATGTTTGCTCAGCGGAAGCAACAGGAGTATGGACTCCCAATGTGACGTGAATATTCAGAGAGGACCAAGGGAAGTACTCGCACGCACTGGCCGCTTTCTACGGTGAGTGGGACGTATCACACGACTATCCTTGTCTGATATCAGATTTTCATTCTGAGAAATGGATAATTAATCAGATAATGAAATCTTTCAATGTGCAAAGTACTCACATCTCTGTTGTGCCACTCAACGGTTTCCTTTTCCAATTTATTCCTTTTTCGATCCTAGAAATGAACACGAGATCAGTTAAAATTGCATAATGAGGAGAAGAATTCACTCACGATGCAATACACGATGAGACAGAGAGGAATGTACAGAACCAACGAAATGAGAACAGTCGCTATGACGATGTTGTCTCTCATGATCTCCACTGCAGGGAGTGAAAATTTTTTTTCAATTAAAACCTCCTATAAATCCTCTTCACTCACAAATTAAATCCACACTCAGATCTGAAATAACGCTCCACAATCGATCCGTGACGCTGCGAATCTCCGTCTCGCAAACACCCTGCATTGTAGACATTATTGCAAGGATCCAATTGAATTAATTCAAACATACCTCCTTACAGGATCCCTGCAGACAGCTCTTGCCATTTGCGAGGTCAATAGCAGTCTGTCCTGTACTGGCGCCATACACTTCACATGGTCCATTGCCTTTACGACAGCAGAACTTGCAGGAATCTTCAACTAGAACAGCAAGTACAGTTATTTCAATAGAGAAGCACAAGCACAACCCACCAGCGTCACAAATGCACGATGTCAGATTTTTAGATTCACAGAGGGCAACGCAAACACCAGCCGTACAGGAACCGCTGAAAAACAGGATCCTCGAATGAGGGAATGGGAATAGGAAACTCCTACCGATCCACACACGATGTTCCGTCGTCTTTGTTGGCAGGATTTGGACAATCAAATGAAGAGCCACTGATCAGGAAATCAAAATAACTCAATGTTAATGAACGCAAGATGAACTCACTCGCAGTGTGCATCTCCAGTGCATGAAGTGCTTGAGTTGCTGGCCTCACTGCAAACAAACGTTGCAGGCGCCGCTTTGCAATTCTGGCAGCACAAGGAGTTAGAGTCACTGGAAACAGCGCACGAATGAAAAACATTGAGCAGAGTCACGCGCTTCACCTGCAAACAGCGTCACCTTTGAAGCGACACTGTGCGTCACAGCAGGGGTCAATACCCTCTCTGCCCCTCGACCCAGCGTCACACTCTTCGGACTCCTCCACGAGGAAGTTCCCACAGTATGAGTTGCTCTTCTCTACACAATAAATCAGTTTACCACAACATCACCAAACGGCTGATTTACCCGAGAAGCAGTTCGCGGCCTTTGCTTGCAACACGGCAAGAACCGATCGCTTGGAACAAGGGGAGAACAGCTGTGAAAGTGAACGTCAATCTGGTTCAGAGCACATTCAGGTAAGAGCAAGCACCTCGTTGTTAGACTCAGTTCCCGAGACGGAGTACGTGTACATGAGGAACTTTCCCCCTCCATTCGAATCAGGTGTGCACTCATTACTGAAAGGATCATGGGGGCTGCCCCAGTTGTGACCTTTGACACGAGAAATCAAAGGTCAACATCAAAAGTAATGAGGAGTTGATCAAAGCATAACTCACCAAATTCTTTGTTTGATGAAGAGAGGAGGTTGAGAAAAAGAACCAAATTCAGGATGAGTGGAAATAAAACACCAAACAAACAAGCTTACCGTGAGCTGTCACCAAATCCGATTCCTGAGTTAAGAGTCGAGTGCCGTACTTGTTGGCATGAGAAGTCCATGCTGTGTTGTAGTGTGTTCCCCCTGAACCTGAAACATTCAATGAAGCAGCCGTCACCATGGCAACTGCCTCTTACTTGGTGAGCAGATGCCGCCAGCCTGGTTGGATGCAGACGAAGCAATCCAGCCGAGACCCAGGACTCCATTGCTGAAAGCAAGGAAGGTGAAGAGATGCACCAGGCAGTAGTCGGCCCACTTGGAATTCTTGCCAAACGT
This sequence comes from Capitella teleta, assembly GCA_000328365.1. NCBI lineage: Eukaryota > Metazoa > Annelida > Polychaeta > Capitellidae > Capitella > Capitella teleta. The sequence continues at coordinate 98,707 of KB298496.1, read as the reverse complement.
CTGTGAAAGACATTTGCAATGAAGGGGGATGCAATTAGCGTGGCATGAACCGTAAGCAAGGCACTCGTGTCCCAGACTTCCTGCTCCATGTTGTAGTGAGTTTCTCCTGATGCGACCGGAGTGGGTTCTTGGTGAATGATGAGCTGATGATTGTGACGTGTTCACATTTATTTCTCAACCTCCGCCTCATAACTCTTACCCCTTGGATTTCCAGCCCAATACCTGAGTACCCACTTCCGAAATTGGTCGCACGGTAAATTGAATCAACTCGAGAAATGACTCCAAGCTGAGGAGGAATTTCTTATTTAGGTTAAGGGTCAGAAGGTCAGAATAATTAGCTCACCAAATATGAAGCCGAGGCTGCAACACTTTGACCTCCAACTTTATTAAAGAAATGATAATCAGCAACGAGCATCACAGGACACGTGTTGTGCGAATCAACTTGTCGCTTATTTCGCTTTCCTTTGAGAAAATAAAGTCAGACTCCGGAAGAAAAGGCGCCTTTTACGGCACCTGGTGTTTTCTTTGATGAGGTGGGGTCGTCAGGGGGAGGGTGCCTCTCAGCAGATGCCTCGTCCATATCCGCGTGCACAAACCCACAGAAGTTAGAGCTGAAACAAGTGGTGGTTTTTTATCTGCGCCACACATGACTGACTCACCCAGCGTGGCCCTCCGGATTGTCTTGGCGATCTCGGATCAGATCAGACGCACGGTACGCTATCATGCTGTAATCTGCTGACTCCGGCAAATGACGCCATGATGGCTGAGGGGTCAAAGAGCAAAGGTCAGCGCATGACACGTTAGAGCAGCACTCACCTCAATGCTGTAGACTTCCCCTAACATCCAAATAGTGGCCACGAGGTCATCGCCCTCAAAGTGCGCTCTGACCTTTGATGCCCTGGGGTCATCTGATTGCGGCAATGATCTGAAGATTCTGTTTTAAGTCTATAGATAACGCACCTTGAACGTAACCCTCAAAGAAATCCTCAGCATCAATGTATATGTCTTCAATGGAGGAATTTCCAAACACAGTAATCGCTTTGAAGGAGCTGCTCAGCAGACCTCGTTGTTTCTGCAGGTGCAGGTCAAAATTTCTGAAATAAGAACACAATAAAATCATAAGTGAATAATTAATGAGCGTGTAAACACCTTCCAAATGCTTTGAGGGAGATGATTTTCTGTTGAGCAAATACGCTGTTGAGGTCGGCACTTCTCTTCACGATCGTGTGCCGGCTGAGGTCATTCCGGTGCAGAGTTTCATAATGCTTCAGTCTCTTGTGAAGACCTCCTCCTGTTCGCGACATTTGTTTGCAAGTGGCAATAATTAATTTATGTCATTACAGGCTATATTTATATATATATATATATATATATTACACTTCAAAGCGAGAAAAATAATTCCTATTCTACATGTATCACTGACGCACATCTGAGCACCAAATTTTACCACTTACAGAAATATATACCATTGATATCTTCGAGGAAATGACAATTTGTCTGGCTTTCAATGCGGGGAGATATTGTTGATTGTAAATCGTGCGTGTCACAAATCAAGCAAAATCAATTAAGTATCTTCATAAAAGAACAATATTCTTCCTTTATGGTACTATTTTGATTGAATCTGGCCTGCGCTCCAGTTGAAATTGAAAATACATTTTGAGGGGACAAAAAGTGTAATATTTTTGTTTTTCATTTGTAGAGTTACCTGCGGGCCAGATTGAATGGTAAAGACTAAAGCATTGGAAAGCATACCCCTGTATTTAGCTGACATACTACAGCGAGACCGAGGTACGCAGACCTCGCCCTATTTATCTATGCTATACCCTGTATAATATATAATTACATTATACAGTTATAATATATCATAATAATGATAATTATATCCATATATTGATATAATAATCTTAGATAACATTTATAGTTCCCTACTGACGGTCATTTACCTGATACTAAAAGAGAGTACCAAAGTACAACCAGAACAACATTCAGAAGCGAAGCCATAGCAGCCAGCGATCAGTTTTGATCAGAATGACATTCCCTTCCTCGGTTCTTCTTCACCCATGCATGTCGCCTTCCACTCCCGTAGCAACCAACCATGACATCTGGTTCAGCACCGTAAATCTAAACAACACAACATCTATATTTTCGCGCGCTAAGTCCTTGAGAATATACTAAAATGATGAAACGTTGTATAAAATAGCTTTCATTTGCGACAAAGAGATTGATGGGATAAATTAAAAACAAAATTATCTTTATATGTTGACCTAATGGAAAAATCTAACATACACGAATCAGAGCGCGCAGTGTTGAGAAATTAAGTTTACGGTCATCTGAATCATGTGATCATAACGTAGTCACATGACCTGCACATCTAAACACAAAACAATGCGATGAGACTTAAACGTTCTTCTTAAGCGATAAACTCCCGATAAGATGATCAGGGAAGACAATGACGATGACCTGGAGGTGAATAGACCGCTTCTTGACGAAGAAGTCGAGCTCAGGACCCCTGATCACGTCTGTGAGTGACTAGTATTTGCTCAACAATATATATGTAATGTAAATGTATTCGTACTCACAAGCTAAGCTTTAACTTTAAGTTAAACTTTAAGCTTAAAGCTAGCCACTAAGCCAGTGGCCAGCTGACATAATCATGGTAATTATGATTATTACAATCATGATTAAATGAATAACAATGATAATCAATCATTAAATTGTCATAATTCATCACATAATTATATGCATGCAACAGTGATGGATGATGACTTGTAAATTAAAATTGTAATTAAGCTGATATTCAATTTTAAATTAAGATCCATTCGACCATTGGAACATGTAGCCATATATGTTGGGGAATGTTATGGAATGATACAAGACTTGATTGAGACTGAGGCTGAACTTGTTTAATTTGCACTCATAATTATTGTTAATTATTACAAAATAGTGAAAATAAAATATTTTACATTTATTTATACTAATGATGTAATGTCCACAACACCCTTAATTGTGAAATTCTAATGGGCCTAAATTTCTGCGGTATTTAATACTTTTTATTCAATGTTGGGAAAATGTTATCTTTATCTCTTCAATATCAACTCAGGTCATGTGACTATATTTGATCAATGAATTCTTGTGAAGATCAAGATGCGTTCCTCCCCTCACCTGACCTTTGACCTAACCCCTTTATGATCAGTTAAGGTCAACAGGCATTTATTTAACATGGAAATCCTTGTGGGGCAAAAGATATTATAATGTACTGCTCCTTGGCAACACCAGTGGTGATGTGTCGCAGATTTACTTTTTTGATATAATGTGCCAATGTCATACAATGATATATACATATCATTTATTTTGTAACAAACCTGTCACAGAATTGTGGAGATGTAAGTGAAAAAAAAAGAAAAGAAAAAACAAAAGTAAATTATTATATTATTTCAAATACAAACAAATTTCGTACCTAAGAATTCGATGAGGGCCCCAACTTCCTGTTGGTTTAGAGGGCTGTACATGGCCCCATCGCGAACGGAACATAATTCGGCAATGGCCTGCCCAACTGACACATGTTGATCATTACTGTGATCATCATTGTTAAAGAGAGTCCTGAGTTTCTCAATAGAAAGGTTCTCCAAATCAACAATACTAACATTAATGCTAGACAATAAAACTCTAAAATTCCTTGCAACGGCAGAGGAACTGGTCTTAACTAAAACATAACATAATTTAACAATCGGATTCTGACTGTCCTTAAATTTTACAATGGATGAAATAAAACGAGATAAAAGCTGATATAATAAATTTGGTTTAGAGATAATGTGTGGAATCAAATAAGATCTGGTTCGTTGACTTAGTCGCCAGATTCTTTGATGCATTTTTCCCATGAAATAATTAATTGTTTTAAATGAGAATTCTCAAAACACCACAAAGGAGAAGCATAAAAATTTGTACTGTGTGCGTTAAACAAACAGAAATGAATATTCGAATCACAATCAGAAAATTTAGACAAAAGTACATTAGTTCTGCAAGTCAAATCAATTGCACCAAGTTTTAAATTCAAAGACTCTGAATCAGATCCGATATTTACACGCAATAATTTCGCGCTTGATTGTTTATTAATTGCGTCCCCGTTAAGAGTAAGAAAACATACATTGTTTAGGTAACAAAATCCTTTTACTAAGTACTAGATGCATGCTTTTATTTGCATTGAATAGCACATGAAACTCATTAGCAAAACGTTCGCATTCGTGGAGCATCTCTTTAGCGCTTGAAATCGAAGGACTTAGTAAGGTCAGGTCATCAGCGTACCCAAAGGCACCAGTAAAGGTATGGCCAATGTGACATTCTGTTTTGAGGGCTTTGAGTCGACACAACAGCTCATCAACGTATACGCAGAACAGAAGCGGCGACAGGACTCCGCTCTGTTTCACGCCGTTTTGACAGCCAAAGCTAGCTGAGGATAAGCCGTTCCATTTGGCTGACATGCTCTGATGAGTGTAAATATATATAAAAAATACAATAGCAAGAGGACACATATCTCGCTCATATGAGGGGGTTAAACTGAGAACAGTGGTGCAAAATACAAATATTAGCCTTTTATCTCCATCAATCCCTATAACTTATCATTATATGATGTAAAATGTGGGTGTCCTGGTGAGGCCCACTCTGAACGAATAATGCAAAATTTTAATGACAATAATTATCTGACTTTTCATTGTCGAAAACGATATATTTAGTAATATTCTTTTTACACCATGAGAAGAATATTTGAATTCTGAACAAGAATACATGTACCGGTACTACTGGTAACTTGAAATCCGCAAATCAATGAAAAATTCCCAGCACATATAATCGATTGAATCTCAGCGAGGCGCTCTGCGACATATCACTGCTTTTGGTGGAGCATCAGGATCGTTTCTCTGTGCAAACCACTGAATTTGACCAACTTCCTCATCTATGACGTCTCCCGTTCACATAATATAAGAAGAGCCAATGTCAGGAAACATCAAAGTCCAAATCTAACATCAGTCAAGAAATAGTCTTTGAAAATGCAAAAAAAAAAAAATGATCAAACTAATTGAACTATTCATTTTCACTATCATTATCTTACCTCTCGAACTCTTCCCAGACTCTCACAACATCAATGCCTTTGAAAAGTTGAAACAAAGTAACAAACTATACTCAACATCTACACTCAACCATGCCATATATGATTTTGTATTAAAACTAATTGCATTCTAACCACTCGGCCATCGATACAGATGTATCCATGTATAACCTTGCTTAACATTTTCCTTGATTCCTCTACTTTAACTAAATCAATTGAGAAGGAGATAATGCTTGTCATAAAACATTTGAGTTTAACCAATGCGAATGATCTAACAATATGGAAGTATCTCTGGGACTAATAAAGGAGATGTTTCTTGCTGAATATTCCCATTGATGACCCATTCTGGATCAGGTGCATTTGCTTTGATTTACACATCTGAAGTCTTTTTTTTTTTTTTTGCAGCCTTCCCGTCATGTCGATGGACGCTGGCGTTCATGGCGTTCCTCGGGTTCGTCAATGTTTACTGCCTGAGAGTGAATCTCAGTGTTGCCATGGTTTCTATGGTGAACAGTTCATATCAAGCGAAAGTGAACTTCTCAGATGAATGCCCAGGGGAAGAGAACTCTACCACACCCGCATCAAATGAACCGGTTTGTTCATTCACCAATTAAACAATTGTTTAATTAATAAACCCAATTTCAGACCGGGACGTTCAACTGGGACTCCAACATGCAAGGCCTGGTGTTGGGCGCCTTCTTCTATGGTTACATCACAACCCAGCTTCCTGGCGGCTGGTTAGCCGAGCGTATTGGAGGCAAACTGCTCTACGGCCTTGGAATCCTGTGCACATCAGCTCTGACGCTGCTCACTCCGATTGCTGCCGATACCAACGTCTATTTGTTTATCGTGCTGCGTGTGTTTGAAGGAATTGGAGAGGTGGGTTTCTTTAAGGGGTCAATAGCCGCAAACGTTTGTTCTTCTTCCCAGGGAGTGACTTTCCCTGCCATGAACGCCATTCTGGCGCAATGGGCCCCCCCACTGGAGCGCAGCAAGATCAGCACGTTTGTGTTTGCAGGTTTGTTTGATGAAATTATTTACGACAACTCAATTAATAGATGCATACACAGATTGCACACAGAACATCCCTGATTAATATTGTATTTCTAAGCTGTCTCTTCTACAAGGTGCTCAGCTTGGTACAGTGGTGTCAAGTCCTGTTTCTGGCATTCTGTGCAAATACGGATTCGCTGGAGGATGGCCATCTGTGTTCTATGTCTTTGGTGAGAATTCTGATTATTCAGAGGACACAGCTGAAATGATAATTTTATTTTATTTGCTTGGGAATTTGAAATCGTTTTGTTTGCTTTGTGTTCCTTTGATTCATCTTTTATCTTTCACTGGTTTACTTCAAGTGTTTTTTGCGCTTTTCACAGGCACCCTTGGCTGCATCTGGTTCGTCTTCTGGATGCTTCTTTGTTATGATTCTCCCGCCAAACACCCGCGCATCAGTCCCCAGGAGAGGGCCTTCATCGAAAACGCCATTGGCGCCACCACTAAGTACAAAAAGGTTATTAACGCTGCTTTTACAGCATTTGTAATGTAATACATCATCATCATCATTTTGATCTATTTGTATCAACACCCTATTTTCACGACCATATTTGCAGGGGTACCCCACACCATGGGCCAAAATATTCACATCTGTCCCAGTGTGGGCGATAATCGTTGCTCACTTCTGCAACAACTGGGGCTACTACACCTTGCTAACCTGCCTCCCCACATACATGATGCAAGTTTTGCACTTTGATATCTCTCAGGTTTGTCTATCACGTCACGCGTTTATAATCTCACCTGCGTTGCTCTCAGAATGGTGTGCTGTCTGGCATGCCTTACTTCTTCATGTGGCTCCTCATGGTGTCTGGCGGTCAGATCGCTGACTGTTTACGCTCTCGCAAAATCCTTTCCACCACCAGAGTGAGGAAGATATTCACCACAGTGGGTAAGACGCATGAGTGTCGGTGGTTCCTCTCTTGCTTTCATGTCTCCCTCAGGTCTTGGTCTCCCTGCCATCTTCCTGGTTGTGGCTGGATATCTCGGCTGCAACACCGTTGCTGCTGTGGCCACTGTGGCGATGGCGGTCGGTTTCGCTGGAATCGCGATGTCTGGGTGGGGAGTGAATCATCTTGATTTAGCCCCTCCTTTTGCCGGTGAGTGAAGATTCGTCATCGCGAACACTTTTCTCCACGATTTCATGAAGGGACCCTGTTGGGAATCACAAATGCCGCTGCGACCATTCCTGGCTTCGTGGGGCCTCAGGTGGTTGGAGCGCTGACCCACGATGACCCTTCGAGGCAGCAGTGGCGCAAAGTCTTCTTCATCTCCTCTGCCGTCTATTGCTTTGGGCTGATTGTGTACCTGATCTTTGGCTCTGGCGAGCGCCAGTATTGGTCCACTCACGAGTATTTTGAGGAGAACGGATTGCTGGATCCTCCGGAGGATGAGGAGGAGCAAGAGGAAGATGAGGGCAGGAGGGACGATGATGACCTCCTCATCTTTGGTGCTCAGAACACCATCCAATCAGAATGAGCTCAATTTTTGTGCAATAAAGATTTTATGTATATTTTACCACTGCTATAATCTCCTTCCCACCAGAATACAGTAAAACTTTGATTAGTCAAATGTCCGTGGTTGCAATGTGTACCGTGTTATCTTCAACACGTACTAGTAGTGTGCACACCTTCCCTTGAAAGGCTCCTGTTTTAGAAAATCAATGAGAATTTCTCAGTTTGGGTAACTTCTAAGTAGATCTTCAACAGATTCCTCACTTGTGTTGCGTAATAATTGGCTACCGGTAGATGTACTGGTCCGTCATCTCCATCACTTCTTTCAGTTTAAATACATGTAGCAAAGAGCTAATGAGGTACGATTTGAGTCAAAGTATCCTTGAGTCAAATTTATGAGCTATCTCTACAAACTTCAACACAATGAGCTTACTGCCATTGCATTTAATTGATACCAATCAGAACTTTGATATTGTAGAGGAAGAAATTTAACAAAAAAAAGATACTTTATTCTGGAATGGCACAACATAAAAAACACAAAATGGCTGCTAGTGAAGAACAGATCAGGAGAGAAGTCCGTCTGTGGAGTCATTGAACGGGGCAGCAGTGAAGAAGTCATTGGAATGAGATATCGCAGAAGACCTGCTATGGTCAGACACAGAATCAGCAGAGGTCATTGTTGATATGTCATCAACAACAGGAGATGCTTGTGAGGTGATTTCTGAAGAATATTCGCTTGAAGTGAAATCAGAGTCATCGCTCACTCCGCTGGTCAGTATTGGAGAAAGCGAGGTGGACGCCATATCGTCCAGTTTAGTGGAGGCGACAGCGGTCAGTGGAGTGACGACTGCTTCAGTGGAGGGAACTGCATCTGTAGAGCACATTAGAGTACGGTACTGGTCGATTGCGGTCAATCACTGACCATTAAGGCAGTCCTGCAAGGAGAGGCAGTCCAGGTCAAGTGGCCAGTAGAGATCAGCGCAGTACAGCTGGATGTCCAGGCACACTGAGCGACAGGCTGGCCTGAAAGAAGAGTAGACGAAGCGCATGGATGATTACACTCGCACTCACAGGTGCTTTGCAGGGGGGCAAGGAGGGGCGTACAGCAGACAGAGGAAGTTTTGTAAGTGAGCGTGACACTGGAACGTCACAGCCAACTGCCAGTGTTGGCTGTAGCCGGTCGCTTCATCCTGTGTGGTGTGGTTGAAGTGGTTGGGCATGCGGGTGGCATTGTACATGAGTCCCTGGCACATAGGGATGTGAATGGCATCGCACTGCTCTCCTGTGAAAAAATAGCTTTGACATTCAGGTGTTACGAGGCATTGAGAACGCTCACCTGCGATTTGAGTGCGGACAGAGAACGGCCGACCGTAGGGCCCCTCGCCCTGCGCACTGAAGCTGAGTACAGAGACGCTGTACTCTGTATCTGCCTGCAGTCCGTCGATCTCCACAAAGAGAGCATGCGGATCAGCCACCAGCACAACCCGGTCCTTCACCTCAGTGACCCCGTGAACTCTGACCTTGTAGCCCAGGAGCTCACCATTGATGTCTGCAAGGTCAGAGGCCAGCCACCAAACAATCACAGCGGAGTCATTGATGGCGGAGGCATGCACGCCAGGAGGGCCAGCAGTTGGCCGGCTGGGGTCAGTGCGAGCAAGCAGAGGGGGCGAGGGAGGGCCTTCTGTGCCAGCGTAGATGAAAGCCACTGAAATGGCGTACGTGGTGAAGGGTGAAAGGTCGTCGATCGTCAGATTCGTCTGCTGCGTGTCGTTGAGTCGAATTTCAAAGACTTGCGCTTGGGTCTGCTGCTGGTAGTAAATGATGAGGGCGGTGGAGGTGGAGGGGGGCATGTGCCACTGGATGGACAGGGAGGAGTTGGAGGAGGCCAGGGGAGTGGGGGCTGCAAAGGTCATAGGTCAACACGAGGCTTTTCTGGGTCGTTCAAATACAAACACAAAATGCGGAATAATTGCTTTTATTTTATTTTAAAGTAAAAATAAAGACATGAGGAAATGATGAAATAAAATATATGGCACAAAATACAAGTGAAATCAAGTGAAAAATAAAAAGAGTATGTACACCAGAATAAGCGCCCATCAGGTACGTAGAATGAGAGCACTCAGTGAGCAAAGTGTTTGAAATACACAAAATCACGAATCATAAAAAATTGCATTGACAAAGATGAAGATTGCAGAGTGATTAGAAAAAAAGCAAAATTTACCAGAAGCAGCTAGGCAAAAAATGGAGGTTGCAATACACAAAGCAAAAAAAAAAATAAAAAAAATAAAAAATAGTTTAGTCAATTATATACAAAACATTTGAACGCTTTTGTGTTTAAAAATAAAAAGGGAGAGCAATAATAAAAACTATGCAGATAAATTTAAATAAAATGATATCTAACTAGGATACAAGTGGTTAAGTGGAAAATTAACTTAAAATACACTGTTAATAGTCTGTTATAGTTGATATGTCTTATCAATATGATATTTTCACTTCCTTACACATACAACTGCATAACTTGAAAATGTTGAAAAAAAAATAAAAAATAAAAGCTGAATCCTGTTTTTGTTACAAAGCAGTGACTAGCAAAATGAATAAGCAAAAATACGTCACAACCGGAATACCAAAACATTGTACAAAACAAACAAAAACAGTGAAACAAACAGCGTAGAGTTAGTGCAGATAGTGCAGATAGTGCAGATAGGTGATCCACAACCGAAGAATTTGCAGTTTGTTTTAGCACTGAACACCAGAGCAACTCAAGGGGATGAGGAAAGAGTAGAATTACCGGAGGGAGGAGGCGCCGAGTTGCCCTCTGTGCTAGCACCAACAGGAGCTGAAATCACAAATAGACCCTCAAAGCTACGCGGAGAAAAGGCGCAGAAAAAAAAAAGGAATTTCAAGGTTATTATAGCGGCTGGAGTGAAAAAAACAAAACAAAGATGTCATGTTATGTACCAGGGGTAGTGTTAGGAGAAGGGCTGCCACACGATACTCGCACGTCTTCATGGTGATAGCAATTGTGTTGGCCCCAGCCATCGTGGTTGCACTGCATGACGTTGCTTTCTGAGCCGAGGCAGTCGAGGGACTCCAGCCAGATTTGTCCTTCTCCGATGGCAATGTTGGAGAACGTCAGCTCACGAGCCTCACTCACACTGCAAACACACACGTCACATGTTACCCACAAATGCACGCCGCGTTACCTCAGCCCCAGGGAACGACACACGACTTGAGCGTCCTCGTCGTCAAAATCCTCGTTGCAGATCGTTCCCCAAACACCTTGGAAGAAGACCTCGACACGACCTTCCCCTGGGTGACTCCCGCCCTCCAAGCGCAAGGGAACCAAATCTGCAGAAAGAGTGTGATTAAAGACAGCAGCAGACTCATGCTGAGCCACCCACCAGCCCCACACTGCACATACGCATCATCATCGTGATCCCAGCAGCTAGACTCGTCGTATTCAGGATGCTCACAATCAAGCAGTGAGCTCTCCTGTCCACTGCACTCCACATCTGTCAGCCACGTGGGGAACTTCTCATTAGCCGTGCTCTCTTTGTCTTTCACGACCAAAGCATTGCCACTGAAACGAGAACGTGAAAACAAACCCTCAGCGTCCAGTGAACCCCAACCTCAGCCCGAGCGAGTTACAAGCAACCTGAGCACCTCGGGTGCCAAAGTCACCGCAAATCCGCCCCCAGCGACCGTCATGGTAGATCTCCAACCAGCCATCTGCTTCAGTGGCGCCACCGTGCAGCCGCAACTGGCCATCTGGAAACAATGTCATTCTCCCTGAAGCAAAGGTCACGCTGTACTCACCTGAGATCGGCTGCGCTGTGCTTGGAACTGGAGTTGCGGCAGGATCCGAGAAGCATCGGAGGGATACGTCTTGGTCGTGGTTGCATTCAGGGTCACCGCGATCCAGGCCCAAGAAGGCACACTGTGTGAGGAGACTCTCCCCTCCCTCACACTCGACCTCATTCAACCAGATCGGAACAGAGTCATTGGCTGGGCCGTACAGGCTGCCGAGCGGTTCGCCACCAAAACTAAAGAGTGTTCCCGGATTAAAAATGAGCGGAATTTCAGAGTTGAAACGCACTTGTGACCCATCAGACGGCAGAATACGCCAGCGTCTGGAGCTTCCAGCTTCGAGGCGCACACGCTGCCCCAAACGCCCTCATACTGCACCATGAGGCGACCCTCCAAAGCAGAGCCACCAACCAGCGCCACACTCACTGCACGAGAGGAAGCATACATTGCAGAACATGTGAGTCTCACGTGAGCTCACCTTCAAGCGACGCAGACATCGTAGTCTGCTGAGCAGGCGTCGTTGGCGTGGAACAGCGAACCGACACATCTTCACTGTGGCGACAGCCGACAGGGACGTTGAGAGAAAGACCCTCGAACGGACACTCCAACAGCGAGCCCTCGTCGCCACGGCACTGCAACTCCTCCAGCCAGATGGGCACTGTGTCCAAGACTGACCCGTAGCGGTCAAACAGATACTCAGCAGGCCCACTGCAGAGAAAGAAGCAATGCGACGCCAGCCAACAAGCCGAAACATACATGTATCCCAACATGGAGCAGACGACAGAAGCGTCCTCATCACCAAAGTCATCGTCACACACAGTTCCCCAAGTCCCATTGTAGAGCACTTCGACGCGACCCTCCATGGCGTTAGGTCCGTCTTGCAGTCTCACTGACACTGAACGGAACACGTAACACCAAGGACTTCAAAGGGATGGCGGTCAACTCACGTGATAAAGAAGGAGTGGTGGTCATTTCAGCAGAGTCAGTCTGTTCGGATTGAGGCAGGCAGGCGATGGAAACATCTTCGCTATGCCAGCAGTGGACTATCTCTTCCAGGCCAGAGAACACGCATTCCTCAGCGGATGTCTCGTTTCCCTTGCACTGCATGTCGTCCAGCCAGACAGGTGAGTCGTCATCTCCAGGACCGTACGCCTGCTCCATGTAGCGAGCAGTTCCACTGCAGCGGAGCAAGTTGCGTAATAGGAAAGAGCAGCCACAAAGTGCACTCACTTGAACCCTAGCATACGACAGAAGACAGCTGCATCCAGGGCATCAAAGTCATCATCACAGACAGTGCCCCACGCCCCACGGTAAAGCACCTCCAGTCGACCCTCCTGGGCGCTTGGGCCTCCAACCAATCGAACGATGAGGGCTGAGGGAGGAAGGTTTAGAGAGAGAGAGCGATGAGTGCGACTACTCACGCTGAAGGGCGTCTGGGGAGGTCAAGGACACTGGCGTCGTGCTGGCGGCAATGTTGCCGCAGGAGATGCTGACGTCATCTGCGTGGGTGCAGTCGGCAGCCTCGCCCCAGGGGTCGTGCAGGCACCCGGAGAGGTCAGACTCAGTGCCGTTGCAGACGAGGTTGTCCAACCAAATCGGACCCTCGCCCGCTCCAAAGCGCATCAGTTCATACCGACCGTGACTGCAGCACAAGAGAAATGATTCTGTGATCAGCATGGGCACTAAGATCGCTCACGTGTAGTTGAGCATGGCACAGGCCACGTGCACTGCTTGGTTGCTGGCATCGTCAAAGAGCGAGCGACACACAGTGCCCCAGGTGCCGTTGAAGAGAACTTCGAGGCGACCAGCACTGGTGTCCTCTCCTCCCGCTAGCCGCACTTGCAGCCCAGGGTTCACTGCACAAAAGCGAATTCATTATACGAAGGGAGGCAGGACAATGCTTACCCTGAGGGGGAGGGGGAGTGGGAGTGACATCCAGGCAGGACAGGATCACATCACCCGTGTAGTCACAGTTACTCTGACCCCAGCCAGAATGCTCACACAGAGCAATGTTCTGTTCCATGCCAAGGCACTCAAGACCCCTGTCCAGCCACACTGGACCTTCGGACGGCGCGTACTGACCATCCCAATTGCGCCCGTATGACACCTCCGCTAGTCTGTTGCATTGGGTTAAAACGCTGCTTGACAATTGAATTAGAACTCACTCAAACCCTAGCGAACGGCAGGCCACCACAGCCTCTCTGTCTCTGAAACCGTCCTCACACACACTTCCCCACGTGCCGTTGTAGAAGATCTCCAAGCGTCCCACGCGGGGGGAAGGGCCCCCGGACAGACGCAGTTTGACGTCAATGCTGCTTTGATCCAAGCTATCTACGTCACAAGTGACCCCAGCGTCCTCATCGTGCTGACAGACATGGGAAGAAGACGAGAATTCGGTTTGCCCGCAGAGCCCCAGGTGGCGCTCTATGCCGTCACAGTTGACATTGTTCATCCAGACTGGCCCACTGCCTGCGCCAAAGAAAGCACGGCTTCTGGCCACGGCTCGACCCCTGTTAATGAGGTCACATAATCAATTGAAAGCAGGCGTCAATCAGGCGTACGTGTAGTTGAGCTGCTTGCACACAACGCTGGCGTCCAGATCGCTCCAGCCGTCATCACAAATCGTGCCCCACTGTCCCTTGTTCAAAACCTCCACGCGACCCTCGTATGGCCCTAGGCCCCCGACCAGCCTCAGAGGGGGAACCGCAATCGCTGCAGAAAGAATTGCAAAGAGGAAAACGGATAAGCATGGCGACTGACGTGGAGCAGAAATGCACTCAGTTGAACTGCCCTCTTCAGGGAACGAATCGCAGTGAATTCTGAGGAACTTTTCCGGAAGCACTGTGAGGCACTTGTGCATGAGTTCTGTTGGGAGGAGGAGACTTTATAGCATCACAGCTCACTTGACCTCTCACCTTTGCAGAAGCCACGACACGGCTTAACGAGGGGAATGGTTTCGGTGATTTGCAGACTGTCCTCTGTGCAGGGCGGCAGGTAAAGGGAGCAAGTGAAGCGTCTGGCGTAAGGATGACAGTCGCTCTGTGAGAAAATGATGGCAGCAGAGAAGTCGTCGATGGCCATGCTCTGAGTGGAGTGGCCAAACAGGTTGGGCATGGCGGTCGTGTTGTATGGAATCTGCTGAGGGTGCATCAACGGGGAGCACTCGTCCAGGTAGATGGACTGGCAGCGACCTACGCAGACGACAGCGTTATTCACACTGTCATTGCTAAACTCCTGACGTACCTGGTTGCTTCGTGGTGGTCCCTGAAGTGGTTGCAATACTGGTCACTTCAGCTGCTGGGCTGGTTGTCGTGGCAACCGCTCGAGTAGCGGTTGTTTTTGAAGGAGAATCATAGCGCCAGACAGGTTCATCTCCAACCGGGATGGCTGAAATTGAAATTGACTGCAAAGTTCTTGTGCTGGGATCCGGTGATTACCATTGAAGGAGAGAGAGGATCGATCGATGAGGAAGTCTCCAATGTTGAGGTTGAGGTCGTCTCCCGGGGTGAGTTTAGATCGGCCGAGGAACAGCCTCTCTGCCTCGTACTCCAAATCAGAGGCGTTGTGGAGGTCGTTGAACATGGAGTAGTACTCGACCCGCACACTGCCTGGCCTGTGAGTAGATTTGCACCAGTTATTTATCTACTGTTATTTATAAACATTGATTGCCATACTTGAATGATGATATGAACGAAGAGTTGTAGGATGAATTGGAAGCAAGATAAAGCCAGTTGATCTGAAAACAACCGCTCATCAAATTAGTCACAAGGTTCCAGAATCATACTCACGAGGGGAATGGTTTCAGATGCTAATTGTTGGAATTGAGCAGAAGATGGATCGGAGAATGCAACATCAAACGTTCGGTTCACGATGGTGAAGCTACAGAGTAAACATGACGAACCTGGAAACGCAAATAATTAGGAAATCGAAACATTAGATTGTAATTTGGTAATCTCACTGTAATCAATGGGTTTCCGGGATGAAAGTCTGTTGTGGTCAACTGTTTGGGAGAGGAAAAAAAATCTATAAATAGATGCACGCAAATGGGTAATGAAAGGGATTGTAGAGAGGTGAGTTTTTTCTTTCTCTAACTGACTGGGATGAATTGATGGATTGCATGCAGACTGGAGGGCCATCAACATGTCATGCATGATTCACACTCTTTTAGTTCATCTCTTTGCAGATTTCAAAAGTAGGTCAGGGGTCAGGAAAGGATTCCAACACAGTGAAATTACATAGTAAGTATTCTATGCTGAACTTAAGTTTATGTCTCAAGGACATGAAACCCCAAACAACCTCTGTTTCATATTATAAACATATCACAAAAAATCCAAAAATCCTCTCTTGTTTTTCATCAAAAAGTATCCAATGCAAAGATTATCAGAACTTCTAGGAGCAAAGTTCAATGCATCTACCAGTAGTAGGTTTAATGCCAAACACTTAACTTGATATATAAACAAACAAAACTCACCAACGAAATAGATGCCGACAGCAATAGCAACAAGCAGAACGAGTAGAATGAGTACGCTGGCCGCACATTTGATGCTGACGTGTTTCCGTCTGGTGAAGGTGACTTTGTGAGGAAGGGTTTGCAGGATCTGAAAGATGACTCAGTCACGAATGGTGCACTTGACTCAGTCCCATACACTCACACTCATGCGCTGTTTCGCTGGTTCCTTGTACACCGCTCTTTTGGTCGAATCCAGTCTACGCACGGGGTCGCGTATTTCTAGTTTCTCGTAGGGGACGACACCATCGCCGTTGCCCGTAGAGTTTTGGTCATAACCCTCCTCTCCCGAGGGATCTTTAATCTGGACGTCAATGAGGCTGGCGTCCTGCACCGGGTGACCCCCGTCCAACTGCATGTGGTCATTGTGGTCATTGTGGTACACCGGGTTCTCAAAGCCAATCTGCAAAAACACAATTTGCTTTCAATCTTGCTTCGATGATCAGTGGTATATACAGGTGACCAAGGGTTATGTATAAGTGCTACAATGCACAGTAATTGTTATTAGGGGGCTTAATTTATTACTACTTGCATTTAATTATTAACTAGCTGCCAGTATTCATAGGTAGGAATATCGGTAATATATATATATATATATATATAATGTTCACATGTGAACAAATTAACAACAACATTTGATGGCCAATTTCCAGAGGAGGATCTCTGTTGATGTTATACATATATTTTCATAATGCTGAAATACAACCCCAAACCATTCAGCTATAATCATCATGCTATTCGATCGTGCAGTAGGCATAAGATGGATACAATTAGAATTTGAAGACACGTACAATGTATAAAAAGGGAAATCCTCAAGAGGTCTGAATCGGTACATATGTTTAGGCTGAGGCACTAGGGTGCATTCTGTGAAGCAGTATTCTATGTAGTACACGTGTACTTCTGACGTCACAACACAGTACTGCAGTACACACACCGTTGACGACGCCACACCTGACCTCAACACAAGGAGCATTGACCATGAGGGGGGGTGCGCCCATTGGCAGAATGCCAGGTGAGGCACGTGGCGCTCTGGTGCTTATTTCGAGTGGGAGGCATTGGAGTGGGAAACCATGGCAACCGAATATCACGCCACAAGCATGACGCTGATTGGTTCGAGTAGGCGACGCAGCCAACAGTAGTGCTTGTTCCTCCCGAAATACACTCTCGAGGTCACTGGGCAGAATTTGAAACGTGAGCAAAAAGTGGATGAATGCCAGGAGTGGAGAAACAGGAGGAATATTTTGCAAAATGATAGCTAAACAAATCAATCGGGAATATATGTTACATATGCAGGGCTGGTGTGTCATTCTGCCAATTCCCAAATTGACCCCTTTTTCCCTCAAGTTCAACATCAGTTCCTCCCCTGGCCAATTGCCGTTCACCTGAGACTGTCCCCTTAATTAGCACGAACGGTGACAGGAGCCAGACTCCTCCTTTGCGCTCAGTTCTAACCAAGACCACCTGTCGATCAAACAGACAGTCTGAGTTCGAAGGAAAAACTCTTGACATGAAAGTCATTTCCCACTGTGTGAAAATACGGCAGACGAGGACTTTTGGACGTTGAATGATTTTAAAAAATCCGGATGACGAATTGGAGAAGAAGAAACAGATTTCACAATACATGTAATTAGTTTGAACACTGTGTTGCACCGTGCTGGAGTATGCCTGTCCTTCACTTAAATATAGCTGTGGAGATTGCACGTGATTATTTTGGGGGGACTATTTTTAATAGTATTGTGTCTGTCTTTATTGTTTTGCATGGCCTAGAAAAGCTGAATTCCGAACTAGATTCATTTTAAAAATAATCACAAAACGATTTTAGCAATAATATTTACCCTGGAGTACTTTTGGGTTTTCAGATTGAAAATATAAGTACTGCGCATAATTTAAGTACCGTATTTATAGGATTATCAGTTTGAAGTGCTTTGAACTGATATTTATTTTTATTTTAACTTTGGTTTTCAGTTGGTATATATATATATAGCGAAAAATTACTACCATTATATTATATAAATAATAAGGAAAATTTACAACACATTACTTTGCACAGAGACCCTATGATGAATGATGAAAAATCTGAGCTCACCCCACCCTTAAAATATCATAAAGTTAAAACCTAGAGGCAACCAATGCAACAACCATGCGTGACAGCTTGAATTTTTCCCTTGACTTTTAAATGGAGTTTGCAAATTTATTATACAATGTGCATTATAATCAGAAATCAGTCAAATCACTCGAGCACGTGAACCCATAAAACACGAAGGCCCGCCTTAATTGGAGCTAAAAGCTAGGTGCGTCATTATTGAGTCATGATTTGAGTGGGAGCTAGGTGACCCAATTAGTCGGAAGATAAGTTGACATATATTCCAACTGTTAATTGCCACAGTTATATTCATGAGCTTCAGTAATTAATTACCCAACTGTTGCTGTCACCATGAGTGCCTTTGTCACTTAGTTTTCAAGTGGAATGCATGTTTCATTACAATTTTGTGAAACGCATTAATCAACTTATGGTTGCATATCAATTTTCTGATTTCGGTTTCGATCGGATGTCAATCTTTATTTTACATGAGAATCCGTCTGAAGAGATATCAATTTGTTGTGGTTATGTAATACGCCCTGCTTAAGGCACATCAAATTCCGCAGACAATTTGGATAGGGTCTAAAAAATTAAATAATTAAATTTTGATCTAGAGTACACTACAGCTGCATCTGTAGTAGATAATATTGTCAATGTGTCTTCATGTCTCATTGTCTGTTTTATAATTTAATTATTTAGAATAGTCGAGAAGTTGGGTTTTTTTTTGGGGGGGGGGTTTCAATTTATAGAGATTTATCTGCAGATTTTATTTCAGTTTTCATTTTCTTGTATGCAGATCTCTTGCTTAACTAATTAATTGTGGGCGTATTAGAAAAGGTTCGTCAAATGAGAGTGCATTGTGATTATATTTGATGGTAATGTTCAGTGTTCATAAGTTTCCTAACATTCACTTGGTAACTTTTTCTATTATTTTACCTTGTATTTGAAGCCTTAAGTAAGCTGCAGAGACTTTGTAACATGTTCCGCATAAGAAAAATTCTTGTAATAATGTTTTATCAAATAAAACATATAGTTTATCTTAGTTTCTTAGCTCTGACTATGGGTTCATCAGAAAATTCAGAATCTGTAGATGCAATTTGGTGTAAAGAATATTAAGATTATGTTGAGAAAAGGCTGAGATATGATTTTTTCAAGATTGTACATCCGAAGTTTTTCTAATTCTGAAATTAATGTGGCAGACAGAGGGATACGGCCCTAAGATATTAAAGCACAGGAAGGGTTAATGGGCATTCCGCATTGCCTATCGTTCCTGCGACCAGAAAAATAACTTCCAACTTGAACTTGAGCAAAATTAAGCAGCATAAACTAAAGTGATAATCATAAACAAAATCCGATTGATGGGAGGGGGGAGGGGATATTTAAGTTATTAAACAGTTGCATACCATTTAATTAAATAGGCATAGATTGCATAATAGGATACACTTTAATCATCTGGAGGTTCATTGAAGTTAAGCATTGGTCAACTAATGATTGAATGGACCTACCTCAGCGGTTGCAGAAGGGTCGTTCTGAGCGATAACAAAGAGTAACTTTTCCTTGTCTTGGTCAGAATTCACAGAAGCCATTTTAATGATTATTCAATAAACGACTCAGAAAAACATTTTGATTCCAATCGAATCGCCAAAATGTTATAAAAATTCCCGAATCAGCTCAATTGTGAATGTGTCAATGTCAACAATGTCAACTATCCGCAGAGGAATATAGTGATATAAGTGAAGTGAGAATTGTATGAAATGCAACTCAAGGGAGCTAGAGTAGGAATGGGAGTTGAGCGGATGCATTCTTGGTTTTATAGTGCACAACTCACCTCGGAGACGCCGAGGTTTGAGGTCAGCAGGCTTCTGCCACTCTTCCCTCCTTCAGACCGACGCACGTGACCTGCTGGCATTTTTCCCGAGGCAGATTTTGTCGGTTTTTTTTTTTTTTTTTTTTTTTCCTTCTCGTCACCCAGATATATGCTTGGTTTATTGCTCAGATTCGTTGCGGCGACGGATCAGTCAAGTCCATGGCAGTCTGCACATGTAAGAACAAAAACAGAGATGAGTTTCTTGATTCTTCACACGCTCGCTGATGCCGAGCTGTCTTCTTCATTCATTAAACGAATCTTCATGTAAACAGAACTCCGTTAGAATTTCATTCATGACGCTCGCGTGTTTACCGTTTGAATGTCACGCCACGAGACATATCGTGTTTCGGCCTGCGTATCCGGGCGACCTCAAACAGACGATGGGGTGATCCCGATACCGGCCGGCTTGTTTGTCTGGCTCACTCAAGGAGAGGCTACTCTTAGGCTAATTTTATCTCCACGTGGTCGCGAAATTACGAGCCACGCCCGATGTAAGCATCGTGATGCGTTGCTACGGACAACAAATCTAATTGGCTATTGCAGCTCATGAATATGCATTGTGTATATGAATATTCATATTGTACAACCTGATTTCTAGGAAGTCTGCTGAAATGCTACACGTATGTGTAGAGGGAAAACTTATTATGATTACGAAGAATTTTATTGAATAATGTATGGCAGTTGGAACGGAAATGTTTTTAATTGTCGGAACTAAGTTCATAAATTCGCTGAATTGTGAAGAAGTATGCCAAAATACATTATTAATACAAGATGAACTTCATGAATATTCATTAGGTGGTGCGATGCTTGGATCGCGTTCGGATTCGACAAGAAGCAGTGGCATCATAATGACGTTGAGGGCAAATTCTCACGCCTCTAAAATTCTAAGTACTTCTTAGATCCGTCTGCCCGAATTCCTACACATGTACAATCATGTACTCAGAAGAACCGACCTACTTTTCCCGGGTAATTCATCAATGAATAAACTTTCGTTCAGAATTAAGATAGCACAGACGCTATTACCGTAGACATGCATCTGAAGGCCCACGCAACTTGCGCGCGTGCGATTGAGTGCGCTGACAACCAAAGCAGCACGGGTGCAAGTACTCTGCGAGTATTGAGTACTGTTCGTCGCCTGCTGTCAACCTGATGACCTGGTGCCGCTGCGGATGAACTCATTTGAACTCTTAACGGCGAGAGAAGGAGTGACCTGGCTGAGGTCAATAATGGCCAGTTCAAAGATGAGGCGCGGCGGGAAAGTCGGGGGACGGACTCGTATGATGTGTGGTGTTTCTCGAGGGATCACGGTGCACTTCTTCTATGGCATGGCATGGGAGAATGAAAAATTCACACGATTGTTGGATCGGCAGATCAGGGTGCGCGAGTACGTGAACTCAATTCGGTTGTTGTAGTTTAATCGTGCATTAAATGCATTTGTTGCCTTGATTCTTGAATATCTCGCCTCGATTGAACATGCGCAAGACTCGTACATGGGCCTATAAACTGACTACAAATATAAATGTTGTTCTAAAATAATAAAGGCATGCATTGAATTACTAGTACTTGTTCAATTATCGATTTATAAAATGGGTCAAAAGTACATGCGGCAATAAGTGTCGATATCGGCATAATCGTTTGTCGAAACAAACATCGAAATCACATCGAAACCGAAACAGAAAAATCGACATGAAACCAAAACATTCTGTTCACAGTTCTTCTCCAACATCAGGGCTTCCCTGGTTGAACAAGATGTTGCTATAAGGGTGAAATTTATGGCACTTGACTTCCCCATATTGGGAATATATTATATAATAAGAGAGGCATGGGGCATGATAGGGTTTCACGGCTCCACCCAACACATTCGGGTGATACGGGTGCCAGAACAGAAGCCCAGGACCGGGGCTTCCCTCTACTCTTATCGAAAAATCCTAAGGGTTTATTAAAACTTTAAATTAAAAATTGTACGGAATATTGACAATTTACTCAACAGTTCACAGTGTGGGCCTGAAGACCACGCAAAGATAAAGAGATATAAATAGTCGGTATATGGTCGTTTTAACATTTCATGCTGCTGACCCTAACATTATTGTTTCAATTTCATCGAATTTGACTCAGATCTATCTCGATCAATAGCGCGTACGTCTCGATCCACATTCTTTGGTGCACCCAACATTCGGGCGATATTATCACTTTTGACGGCAAACAGGGCCCTGGACCATGGATAGACTTCATCGGACGCATAAATATAAGGCACATTTTAATATAAGTTGTTCATTGATGGAACATTTGACCACTTCATATTCGTAATTCTTTATCAATTGATGTTTTTAAAAAGTCATTATGTAAATATTATATTCAGAGACTGGATTCTTTAATGCTGATAATTTATGTACATGAACCTCACTTTATCGATACAATTGATTTTATCATCATTCATAAATTAATTATGTTTTACCGTTTAGCCCTGGATATTATAGATATCTTTCTCGATCACATTAATCTGCAGCTTTGATTGCAGCACTGGTGTTTGTTTCGTGAAATCAAAGCAATGCAGAGCATCTGTATTGAAGTGCCACGCAATAAATGCCATTCCATAATGCTCGATCGTTCAGGGGCTCATCCGATTTAGC
The DNA here is from genome assembly GCA_000328365.1 of Capitella teleta. Classification (NCBI taxonomy): domain Eukaryota; kingdom Metazoa; phylum Annelida; class Polychaeta; family Capitellidae; genus Capitella; species Capitella teleta. The sequence continues at coordinate 76,211 of KB298496.1, read as the reverse complement.
TCTCTTCGCGATCACACAATAATCGCATTTAACTTCATTAAGTTCCTCCCTCATTCAAAATTAACGACATTCGATTTCTTTGCATAAATGGGTGCATAATAGCCTCCTAAGTCAATCCATATTATAATTATTATTTTTTATTTTTTTATTTTTTTGAATAATGGATAAATTTTAGGAAATTTTAAAGTTTTGTTTTTAACATCATTTTAACATGGAGCAGATAGATTAATTTTAATTTTGGCCCACTCTATAATATGTAAATGAAGTTTGCATGTGATTTACCTTGAATTTCTGACACATTGCTTCGCTAGGCTCCATTTCAAGCGGGTGTGATGTCTTAAAATAAGCTGGTCGTTAACAATGGAAGCCGAGAGGTGATTGGTTCATGCATGAAATCTCTCACTCATATCTCATGTCAAGCTATTCTACCTGAGCAAAAAAAATCGTATTATGATAGTTTATTAGTCTTGAATTGTAATAAAAAATAATATCATTGGCCTCTCTGTTATATTGGTAATTACAAAAGAGCAAAAGAGTAATTAATGATCCTCGACCTTTAATTAAGACAAGCACGTGACCATTGACCAATCAGAACGCTTGATATTTCTTGAGTTGTTCTATCTCACTCGGTTCGGAATGGAAAAAATATGATATATGGGAAAAAAATGATATTATAATAATAATAATAATAATAATTATAATGTGTACGATGAGATTAGATAGGAGAGCGAAGGATCAAAGACGGGTCATGGATACGAGTGCGCGTGACCAAAACCGAAACCACCTGAGGAAGGGTATCCTCTGAGCAACGATCTCTCGAGACTCTACACGTGTATTGTTAAATGAATCATAATTAATGAGTTTCATAATTCAATTAATGAAACATGTTATGGGGCACATCACGAGCTCACAGAGAGAAACATTAATAAATACTGGGACTTTTTTGTAAACACAATTAAAGTTTCAGCAACCTTTGAATAAGTCAATGCTTGCTATTTTCATAACCTTATTGCTAACTTATGGCACCACAATGCTATAATTAATGGGGTATTGAAGCTATAATTAATGGGGTATTGAAGCTATAATTAATGGGGTATTGAAGCTATAATTAATGGGGTATTGAAGCTATAATTAATGGGGTTGAAGCAAAATAAAGTACAAAAGTACACATGTGTGAATACAATGGCAGTGCATTAGAAAAAATAACGCATTATGACGCAGCGGAATGGCGTAATTTGAGAAAATAAAAATAAAAATAAAAAAATATAGAATTTGTAACGACATAGTAGTCAAGAAAAGAGACTGTTGCAACTATAGAGGGTAATTACTTTCTGGTATATTGTGCAGTTTTAATGACTCAAACATAAAGCCACATTGAAATAAACTCATCCCTTAATTGTAAGTAAACTTTTGAACCTTCCTGTATATTGAATATATTATAGCATAAAACTGGTCTACACATTCAGTTTCCACGCCTGTGCTGGGCATTTTGAGGGCTCCCTCGATCGCTCGATCGAACCCAAGCAATCTGTTATATATGTATCATAATTCATGAAATTTCATTATGAGAACCTTACAAATTAGTTCAACCCAACAACCCATGGGCTTATAAGTTAAAATTACCCCCCCCCCCCCCATGCGTGATTTTAATGTGAGTGAGCAAAAACACAAGCAGGCAATCACGATTTCATACAAATATTCCAAATATTTCAACGAAGGTTAACTGCTGTAAGTTGCAAAACCACGTATATACGGCCATTCAAAAACACTCTTTGATTAACGGCGACCCCGTAATTAACCTGTACATGGGCGCTCAGACGGTGAAACTTGGTATATCTCCGATACTGTATCCTTCCGATGAGGTGTGTTATGTTTCCTTTGATGCAGCAGCGGAAAAGATGTCAGCAGTTACCAGTAACCGAGTTTGGAGTCAGTCAAGTGTGAAGCCACCGAGCGTGAGGCCACGAAAGGCCTAGCTATTCACGCAAAGATTTACCGAGTGTCTTCAGACTCATTTCGCCCTCTTTATGCAAGGGTATCACGCTCATTGATCGGTTTGTGATTCACTCAGTCAAGCACCCGGTTTAAAATGCATGAACGGCGAAGCAAAGTACCCACCCACCATTTATATATGTATATAATTAAGCCTAAATTGTGCCACTTGCATGGTTTCCAAGTTCTGCACAAAAGCTGATAATAAACCACTTGCAAAGTCTGCATCGACTCAGATGTCTCACGACCCTTCTGGATGTACATATGCGCGGTCAAATTCAGAAGCCACACTTGACATTGTGCCACGAAGGGCTAATGAAATACGCCTCTCAGGCTGGGGTCTGGGGTGTTATACTGGGGCACATGTTATATACCTCTTTTGCTGTGTTAGTTCACTTGATCGGCTTCGATCCAGGCCGTTGCATAAGGGATGACCTCCAGATCTTCTTGTAACAGCGTGATGAAATTGAGAGAGTGGATAACCGGAGTGGAAGTTGAGTGGTCAATTATTCCTTTCTAGAGTGGAGGCCTCAGATGCCTAGACATACAAGATTAATTTTCGATTGAGTTTATTTGCATGGGGAAAATCGGCCAAGAACACTACTCCCACCTCTGCTTGGTCCTTCTCTGACTGCTGAATAAATCGCAGCCTCCGCTGGTTCTAATCTGTCAGAAGGGGACATTTTCCTGGACAAGATTCAGGGCACCTCTCAGATTTCGACGTCGAGGTGTGTGGGAGCTCATTGGGAAATTTGGTACCAAATATGACAGCTTATTCCGGAATTTGGATTGGTGCAATATAGGTGGTGGGACCCTGTTTTGTACCAATTCTGCCCAGCTGAGCCTGCACGGATATCACAAGGAATCACACAGAACTTTGTCGATTCACTTATACATCGATTACATTCACAGTCATACAGGTAAACTGGACCTCTCAGTCGTTCAATCACCTGCCCCAAGTGCTTCGTGTGTTCCACTTCCGATTTATTTTGATTTCAAAGGGAATTAATAGACTTTCACGTTTTCCTAATGTGGGGCTTACAGTCACTGAATGTTTGATCGAAATAGATTTTCTTCGCTCCTCTGATTGCTTTTTTCTTCAATATTATTTTGTTGTAGGTTGATGATAAAGGACAAAATTTAATACGCATTAATTATTATTAGACAATACGCTTTGTTGTGGGCTAATTACAAGATACATCGAATTTGAGAAGTTTAAACACTCGCTTTCTTCCAGCCTTGAATATATCATTCATACACAAAAACAAACAAAATTTCTAACAAGTTAATATCTTCGTGAGATAAATCCGTGAGTTGTATAGCCTGTGTGATGGTATTCCAGGCCTCGACAAGAGACTGAAGAGAGGCTCGCGAGATCGATCGTGTTGCCATAGTAATCGTACTGGCACGCAGTGCAGGCAGAAGTGTGACACCCCACAACAGTTCTGGTTTCAGCCCTTGATTTCGCCCGTGAATTAGACATCACTTAGCTGACGCAATGTACTACAACGAGAGGACATTAGAGGACTCTAGTCACGAGCTAAACAATGGCTGACAGAATTGCATACAACATCGAATGGATGAATGATGAATCTGACTCAGATTGGGACATGAATCACACGAGCTAATTAATTAATTAGCCGTTTGTTTGTCACACAAAAAAAAAAAAAACAAAAAAAAACACATAATCATTAACTATTGTTCTTATTGAATATAAGATTGTACTGACAAATCATAACACACAATAACTGTTACACAGCAAAATGCAAACACAAATATCGATCGACGCCTTGACGCTTTTTGCAGATAATTTTTTCACTAGCCTGGGATTTTATTATGTCAAGACCATGATATTCATAAAGCAAGTCAGCAATGGCCAAAACAATTGACAAATCTTCATCGTTTAAATAATATCACATGCTTTCAAAATTTTGTATTTCATCTCTGATTTTTTTAGATCATTGGAATTGATGAAATTGTGACAATTACTTAGATTAATTTATTATTTGTGGCTATATTACTAGTGTTATTGCGGAAGGTTTTTGCTACATACGAAACAATAGACATAACATGGAATATTGAGTACCCTTGTAAAGAACTTTTTCCTAATTGAATTTAATCTTTCTATATTCTTAGTGCTTGGGTTCTCGCCAATGTATGCATCAAGATTTCATAACCTTAACAACGTTATTATTCAAGTGAATGTTTACATTGGAATTACAGTTATACAATAACGCTTTCGAATGGCTTGTACAAAACATCATATTCCGAGGCAAATTTTTAACAAATGGCATTCATTTTTTGAGCCGCTCGATGACTTGGGGCTAATAGAGTGAGATCATCGGCATACGCCAAAGCCCCGACATACCTATTTCCTAAATGACAACCAATGCCTGATTTTCCAACAGTTCAATCAGCTCATCCATGTAGATACAAAATAAAATTAGAGACAGTACCCCCGCCTTGTTTTACGCCATTTTTATAACTCATTGAGGAAGATCGTTTACCATTCTAACATCTGCTGTACATCGACATGAGTAATTTAAAAATCCGAGGAAAGAGACCTCGACGGATCAGAAAACGAAACAATTAAAAATATTGTAGCCTATCGAACGCTTTCGATGCATCCAGCAGTATGCAATACAACTAAATACTTGACAACCTTGGGGAGCCTGAATGCTGAATGCATTATGATGCATGAGTTTCACGGTCGCTGTGAACGTTATGAATCACTCTTGAGTGCTCTCATCAATGATTTCCACTTTTTTTTTTTTTTTTTTTTCAATAGAAAACTTTATTCAGTACATGTCATGAGGAGGTCCTCTTGACAGGTCATAAATTTGCAGAATATTTAGTAATAAATTTGTGCGAGTTGCATGTAATATGATGACTCGCGAAGAGATGATTTAAAAGAGGAAATGTCCGGAAGAGAATGAAAGGTATGGGAAATGAAGTTCAAAATTTTCAGGCCGAAAAGAAAAGGAGAACGGTCGAGAAGACGTAGGCACGGGTAAGGCACATATGGCGCACGCAAAACACAGTTCCGCGTGTTGTATGGGTTGGTATGAGGGATGGGTCTATATTTGGAGAGCTTGCGTGGCAGACGATTGCTGTTTAATTTGAACATGAAGCAGGCGAGGGCGAAATTGCGGCGATGTCTTAATGAGGTGATGTTGAGGGCAGCGTAGTCAGCGTCAGTGATGTGATGATTTCGGGGAAGGGCGAGGATGATACGCATGGCTCTGCGTTGCAGGCTTTCTAATAGCCCAGTCTGTGTGACTGTGAGGGCGGCCCAAGCGGGAGAGGCGTATTCCAGATGCGGCCTCACGTACATTTTGTATATTTTTAAAAGCG
>KB298496.1:55112-68676 GCA_000328365.1 Capitella teleta | reverse complement strand
GGCTTCTTGTTTCGAGCTCGTCGAGGTCTTCCGTGGTCTTAGCTTCCACAAAAAGGTTGCCATTTGATACGACCTTAGCTGTGGCTATAAGGGGCACAATGGAGCGATCACGCTCATTGAGGCTGGTCTGCAAATTCATGGTGTTCTGTAGCCGTATGGGGTCTGCTGGTTTGGCAACGACCAGCGTCTTTGCTGGGTCGACATGCTGGCTTGTTGTTGGTGGGAGGCGCTTCTTTGAGGTAGTTGTTGACCTCGTTGAGGTCGGCGTTTGCTGCAAGGGATGGGAATTCTGAGGGTGTCCAACAGCATCGGCAAATGACAGTGTTTCCTGGGTCAGGGGCTGCGACAGGCCGGCCTGACAAGCAAGGAGAGAGTTGTCGATGCGCTCAATTTTTTTCTCAACGGCACTCATTCTGCGGTCCATCTCACCCTGAAGACCTTTTAGTTCATCCATCAAAGTTTTCGTTTGCTCAATTATCAGAGTCCGCACTGCAGCAAGTGTCAACTTTGCCATGCTGATATCTCAGCTGATGGTCCACGAGGTATCGTTTATAAACAAAGCAATAGAGCGTAACACAGCCGGGTCAAAGAGCGTGACATAATCGGGTCAACCTTTAGTGCACTCAATGCTCTCGACCTGAGTCAATAGCAGAATGAAATGGACACAGATGGCAGAAAGGTGTCCGGATAAGAACACCTTGTACTGACCCAGTGCCGCAGTATCCGGGCGTGAGGATGTCTTCTTCTGATTCCTGGTACTTTCATGCACCTGTAGTGCAAAATTTGGAGCAAAACTTTGAGAATTTGCTAACAAATTCAACGATAATGCGGGAGCCACTAGCGAAACGTGCACTCTCCGCTGAACACAAAATTCAAAAACTTCTATCCTAGATTGCTCTCAGGCACGGTGCATTCCGCCATGCGCGATACACTCTTGTGGGCCCTGCAAACGAGTACAAAACTCAAAAATCGGCAGTAGATGCTACACTTGGTGGAGCCGTAAAACCCCATCACTCACCCTACACTTGGTGATCATAACGCACACATCGGCATAACGCATTCAACGACCATAACGCACGAAACTGTCAAAGTTCTAATAAAAACCCAAGTTTTTAACAGTTAAACAAGAGAATAATAAATTTAAGACAATTATTATTGGTGGTTCCTTACAGAATATATTTAGACAAGCAAAAAGGAGTGTTTAATAAGTACTGTACTTACACTTACTCATACTCTTATGAGTAAGTTCTGTTACTGCCATGGTGTCGTCGTTATCAATCATGGTCTGGTCATAGCATTGCTGGCATTGTATTACCGCCTTTGTTGTTCATTGATTGAGAAAAAATAAGAAGAAAAATACACTAAAAATCGATGCCAAGCCGTGCAGTTGGTAGCATATTTTCTTCATTGACAGTATGGAATTGACGAACTGGATGTGAACCTACAAACAGATACAATATTAGCACAAAAAACTTACATTAACACATGTATATAATAATTTATTATTCAATACACCACACAATGCTGTAGAACTGCATCACATGAGTGTTGTCTCTTATGTTGAGGATGTAACTCTCTGCTCCTCCCTACTCTCATCAGCTCAAGATGAAATAATCCACTTTGCACTGCAATCGGACGATGCGTTTGTTAGATGAACTTCAACATACATGTGCACCAAAACTAGTGGTTGGGAAAACAACTTACACAGGCAAGAAGTGCAATGGGAAAACCAAGGTGTGCATTTGGACCAGGGAAGGATTTTTTTTTTCTCAATCAGTAAATATCACTATTACAGTATTATATTATAATTACTATTATTATTATTATTATTATTATTATTATTATTATTATTATTATTATTATTATTATTATTATTATTATTATTATTATTATTATTATTATTATTATTATTATTATTATTATTATTATTATTATTATTATTATTATTATTATTATTATTATTATTATTATTATTATGCTTATTGGTCGATTTCTCAATTTTCTATGTGCGGGGGAATTAAAGCCACCAAATATATACGATTGTTATAATCAATTACTCAGAAATAAAAGTAACAGTCTGTTTTAATAGAAAATGAAGAAAACCCCTAACAAATGAAACACCTTTCACACAAAGAAAAAATGGCGCCCTGCACACTACTTATATGTGTAGCATGACAAATTAATGGCACACATGTCCATGCTTGTTCAGGGGCTCATCTGATTTTGCTCTCTTTGCGAAAACTTATCACTCACATTTAAATGTTCCTCTCTCATTTAAAATAGCATTTTATTCGATATCCTAAAAAATGGGCACATAATTAGCGCTGTAAGTAAATTCATACATAATTCAGGCCTATTTTTTTTTTAGGCATAATTGATCAATTTTATCAAATTTTAAAGTTTTGTTAACATGGAGAAGATAGACCACTTATGGCACAGTCTGTTTAGCATCCATCTTGTTATTGACTCTCGTTATTGTTGCTCAAATTGTCGCAACAAGTTAAGAAATATTACACTAACGAATATTATCTAATACCCTGATATCATGCTAAGTCTGGGTTAATGCTGATAAAAGGAGAGTTGATAAATCGTCTCCTCGTCAAAAAGGGAAAAACTCCGATTGCTCCGTTTTACGCTCAATTCACCTTAGCAACGCCGCCATGACAACCAACACGAGTCAATGAAATTATATCTCTTGTTATCTGAGCTTTGATTGGCTGAACTGAGTTGAAATGGCCACAACCAATGATGACGTCACTGCTTAATGATGAACTTTTCAGTGGGCGGCCGGTGCTCCTGCATCGACCGGCGAGCAGCAAGCAGGCTGTCCTAGATAGGGTACTGACCACCCACCGACGGTGTGGGGTCAGTTTGCTGCTCTTCTTGACCTCTGTATTCATTAGCGCACAGAGCAGACTCACGTGACCTGAATGTTCTCTTGAAGTTGTTTCGTTTGATCCGAGTGCCGACTTCTTTTAGTTCAACTTCTGCTGCAGTTGCGTCGATGCAGTAATGAAATCGACACACGTCTCTCAGATCTCAGAACGAGGTTAATTAAAAGAATCAAAATCAAACAATTTAACATGTGTTAACAAACAATACAATAAAATAAACGAATTTACACGACACGCGGCTCATGCCGACAACTCCGGTTTCAACAAACACCTGGCGTTTCACCGTTCGTTATAACGAACATTGGTTCACACTGTTGCATTTAGCAAGCAGCTTCCTCTTGTGTGACGTCATCGTAATCACCATACAACGGCATCGTCTGCTCAGGATACGCGCATGCGTCTGGTCACAACAGATGCGCAATTATCCACATCCATAATTCATACCGCATGTGTTGCGTGACTACTGTCAACTAAGCCACACACTCAGGTATGCATTACGTAATGCCCTATAAGTCTGCAGCCATCGAGATCCAATCTCTCTGAAGCGGGCGACTGACAGCGCTCGTCGCCCACAGCCAAATGCTGAAAAGTACGAGGCACGGAACCGATTGCTTCAGTCGCCGACAACGGAGGCAGGCGAGCACGGCTGAGGAATACGCTGCTCGGTCGATTAGGGCAGAGTTCCAAAAAGTGAAAGGATTTGTTTGGTCAGGTAAGTTGCATGCACTTGTTTGCCAATCAGACCTACACCTGTCCGCTCAATGCAATTATTAAAGGCACTTGTGTTGGCCCACGTACGGTTGCATGCAATCGACCCAGCGACATGTGCATAAATGCTGTTCTGTGTTATGTGACAACGGACTCTTGAGTAAGCAGTGCAAGTTGGTCAGTTGTGTTGACAACCGGGAAATGCATAACTGATAAGCCAATGACCTGACATGCAACTTAACGTGTGAGCTAAAGGAATGTTGTGATAATAGATGAGTGATGAGCCTATTTATGGGCGAACCTGGCATGCATGCAAACACACTGAATGGCATGCGAATTATGCGAGCTTTTATTAAAGGTCTCGTTTTCTCTTCATTCGTATATACTACTAAATCGTGTAGTCTACAGTGGGAGGCGTGGCTCGAACGAAGCTCACGAATGCGTGGGAGACAAGTTCACGGAAGTTTGTGCCGTTGTTCAGAAGCTAAACGTATTATTGAGGACGCCGGTCGCGGACAGCCACGTGAGTAGAGTCGCTTCACCGTCGCTTTCACTGGCAATATCCGGTTCGGCAGTAAACAACAGCATTCCTCGGGTGTCCGTCATGAAATACCGACACATAATGAAACGTATATGGTATATAGCGACATCTTATTCCACGCTCAGTATACTGCAAACCTATTTATGTTACAGTGCAACGTATGCATGACTATAGCTTCAATATGTAGAAGACTACCTATATAATTCGTATAATTTCCCGGGGCAACCCAAGCAATAGCCACGCCATATTACCGGGATGTAAGCATACAAATGAATGCACATTCAGTACACATATCAATACTTATGCATACCATATACATGTATAATTATGCAGGGATGTTTTCAATATGCCGGTAGTGCAAATAACACACCTATGCATACAAAGAGGACACCTTTAACATAACCTCCATATACATAGCAGTCTGTCAATCGCGAGCACCGTATTAACTAGTCGTACTCTGTGCTCAGCGCCCAACGTCATACGATGATGCGATCAATTGTGACCCGCCAGTAACGAGCATTCGCGCAATGATTAACGGGGTGGATTTCCGTCCGTGTGCCGTGCACCTATAACGACTCCAGCGTGCGCCCTGTTTGCGCCGAGGTATGCCAAGCGATCTGGTTAAAATTACGTCACCGACGGCTGACTGGCCATCACGTAACCGGAGGCTCTAGCCTGAGTGTACCAGGCCTCATGCAATCCAGAGTGAAGGGCAGTGAAGCGTGGTTACCATGCCAACGTCTGTTTCGTGATCAACAAATAAACTTCCAATTGAAGACACGATATATCCATCTGTGGTGCTCCAATTGTTTCACGCACATCATATGCATGTTGTTTACATTAATAATGCATCTATAGTATCTAGTATGTGTTCTTCAATGTGTGAAGGTTGTCGCTGCTATCATGGAGACTGCTTCACTGCAGGGGGTCCTCACGGGAAGAGGAGGAGGAGGAGGAGGGAGAGGGAGGAGGTGGAGGAGGTGAGCGTCCTCTTGGTGCGAAGCGAAGCAATAGAGGCATTCGAGGCAGATTGGACGACTTTTCATGCTGTTTACTAATGCAGTACATACGCATCACGTGGTCATTCGGGGGTCATTTTGGGGTTTGCTTGGCGTGCTGCCCATCTGCATTCGTGTCATTAAATGCCAATGACCTTGGTCAATGGGTCAAGCCAGGGGTCGAGGTCCCTTGGGAGGTTTACGTTGGCTGCAACCCGAGCCAATTCCACTCTTAGGCGCTCCATAAACACGCACAACTAAGGTTGGTTTCATATACATGCAGCGAGATATACTAGTGTACTAAGCATGTAAGCTCAGTATTGTATTATAGTATTCTTTGAATGCACGGATTAAAAGACAGAATCTATATTGTGATCAACACAAGACATGACATGGATCTTAACGTCCGGTTTATCGATCCACGGTGAGGGGGGAGCCTTTCGAGGGTAATTCTGAGAGGAGTAAGAGGAGCAGGGCGACCCTTTCCTCCACATTTCCTCCTTTCATTCATCTTTTGTCATCTTGATCGCGTAAATCTCCAGCCATGATTTCTTGATGAATCCCGTCAACAAAGCGGCCATCGCAACACGCAGTCCTTTGTACACACCGCGAATGTATTCACTAAGGTTGCAGTGGATTATACAAGATCACATTTGTAGAAATTAAGTTGCATGTATCTGACTCACTGGCAGTTGCTATGCTGGTGTGGGATGTCGCTATGACAACCGCATGCTCCCGAATTTTTGGGAAGGGGCGGGACGCACTCCAATCCCACGGTTTTCCGAAACTCGCAACTCCCTCCGCTGGGTGGATGACGAAATTGAAAATGAAAAAAAAAAAAAAAAGACAAAATAACAACAAACTGGGTGTGAGCAACAACGCCAAGGTGACTCGGGTTTGTGCTTAGCTGGAGGCGGGAAGAAATGTTTGATGTTAGTTTGTTAAGTTATGCGGAGAGTAGTTTGAGTGTCTGTTGTCATGGTTACGCCTGCGCATACTTGTGCGCTCGCGACGCCCATGCGCGACGTGGGCACTGATGGATATCAGCAAACAGCAACGCTGTAAACACGCGGATTCGATATCTGTCTGCTCTCGACGACCACCGCCAACACGAATTGCATCGATCGAAAGAGGAGAGTGACTGAGAACTGCGAGCCGCGATGAAAGAAGCCCAAGTTGATTAATATTTAAGCATTCACCCATGGATGACTGATTCAGGGTCTGCACAGGGCAACAAGTAATCGAGTGTGTGTACATATGGGGGTTACTTGACGATGACTTGTTCCTGAGCCGAATCATTCCTTTATTATTGAGGTACGTAAACACAATTAGACGATGCCGATTCACCTGTGTGTAGTTATAGTATGCTCAATTGCTCATCACTGTGGTACTTGGGTACGTTGCATGGCTGTGTTGACACATCACAGCCGTTAATGAAAGTTGTTTGCACAAAGAAGTCTTCTGTCTCTGTTCACCTGGTTAAGAGTTGTTTGATTGCATGCAACTCACCTGGCGAAAGCAGGTCGTGATTGCATTCTGGTCGCCATGACGACGCGCGAGTCTCACACTTGGACCACTTTAGCTGATCTCAGTTAATCTCTATAATTGGTTACGTTCGATTATTCTCAGCAATCGACCTTTAAATGAAAAATAAAAACAACTGAGGTTAATCAGATTGTGTTTTGCTGACAATGCTTACAAACATTTCTCCATTGCAGAGCTCTGAGCGCCGAAAACATTCACGATGGCGGACAACTGTACGATTGACCTGAACGATTACTTCTGCTCGGACGTCGGCCTCGTGCTGCCGTTCTTCAGCGAGTACACGTGGCACACGGGGGCCAGGGCGTTCATCTACTTCGCGGCGCTCTTCTGGTGCTTCCTGGGCGTCGCAATCATCGCCGACGTGTTCATGTGCGCAATTGAGAAGATCACCAGTCGCACACGTGTCATCAAAGTAGCCAGCATGGAAGCGGAGAAAGGCTACGAGGAGATTGAGGTCAAGGTCTGGAATGACACTGTGGCCAACCTGACTCTCATGGCCCTCGGCTCCAGCGCACCTGAAATCCTGCTCTCCTGCATCGAACTCATGGGCGACGGGTTCGTCTCCGGTCAGCTGGGTCCGTCGACCATCGTCGGCTCAGCGGCGTTCAATCTGCTCGTCATCACTGCGGTTTGTGTCGTGTCGATTCCGACCAACGAAGTACGACGCATCAAACACATAAAGGTGTTCATTGTGACGGCCAGTTTCAGCGTGTTCGCTTACCTGTGGTTGATTATAATCCTGGTGGCGATCACCCCGAACTACGTGGATCTGTGGGAAGCCATCTTGACCTTCATCTTCTTCCCCGTCATGGTTATCTTGGCCTACGTCGCTGACAAGGACTTCTGCAACCGCAAGAAGGTCGATGACAGCAAAGTGGAACTAGGCTTCAGTGAGTATGCGTTGCTACGTTCGGGGCTGGTTAAAGTCTTTGAGCCCATCGTGTATGCGTCATGTAAATACTACATCCTTGTATATGTACTAAGTTTCGATATTATCTTGTACATTGCGTATGTTTTTGTCATTGCTACCCGTCTTTAGCCATCACAAGCAGATCCTCCCCAGGCACGTCATTTCCGGTTGAATGTGTTTCATTGTCGGGTGCTGGTGTTGTCTTGTTCACTAATTCTGATCACTTTTGATCTTCTGAGCACATTGTTGTTTAACTCTAGTTTCGTTTTTTCTTCCTCTAAACTTGCACCTCATACACAGAGAATGGACACTTGTACTCAGACGTTGGTAAGCAAACTTGGCTGTGTTCCTTTAAATGAGCTTTAAGTGTGCCTCTCGTGACGTCACAGTTCCTGTCGTGACGTCACTCCTTCCTCGGTGTGCCTTTAACTCCACGTAGAACCTCAGAAGAACCACAACAAGCATAAATTTATGATGTGTGTTGTTAAAGAGTTTGGTTTTACGTAGTAAATTGCACCATGGTAACATTTCCTATTGAGCGACCAACTTCACTAATTCATGATGTTAATGAATCTTCACGCAATTGTTACGAGTAGCTGTCCCTTATGTCGCCCATGGTTACGGCTATAACTGTAGGCGCCAAATTGGTCGACAGCAGCCGCCATCGCGGTGGTCGAGTGATGGATGACTTGAACCAGCGTCGCGCATCGGAACGTGACGATGTCGCGTTTGTTCATCTTGTCTCTTGATCAGCTTCGCGGTCTATGACTCGCCAATCGATCTATCTGCTACTACCCACTACTTCTAAATTAGCGATTGAGTTATCAAGTGGAACTGACAGAATGTCACAAATCTTTGATGGAATAAATCGAATGCACGTTGTCTTGTGGGTGACTTCAGTATGCACACAACCGCGTATTTAACAGGTGTGAAATCACATGATCCTAAAAGGTGTCTTTTCGCGCCTTTTGTGACGTCACGAAATGGAGATTCGTGGTAGCTTCCATGTTGCTGCGCGTAATTGGCCCACTTAGCCTAATAACCATTATTAATTAGCCTATTATTATTAGCCTTTTTCAACTGCAGAGGATGACGCAGATTTCTCATGCGATTGCGATATTTAGCCAACCTCACACAGAATGCATGAGTCAAAAAAACATTATGCAATAACATGTTCACTAGGTAAACACCGGGGTCAAAGTTCACTGGCGATGACACTGTAAACAATGTTTCACGTACTTGTAAATACAATGCCCGCGTATTGCGATCGGGGATATCAGCGAAAAAATGTGAAGATCGAGTGAAGTTGAAAAGAAGTCTTAACCACAATATAGGCAATACCAACTGCCAGAATATACTAAAGATTCAATCCAGGAGGTTGCTATGGTTATAATATTAGTTAAATTTGGACGCAGTTTCGTATTTCCCAGAATGCAGCGGGCGGGATAAGTGTGACCTGTGATCCACGCCATAATGATTATGGTCTATTTCATGGCTTTCTTATAATGCCTTCGAGGGTTGTATCCATGGGAACTGCGCGTATGTGCGCTGATCAATCGACCTTCCGATCTTCCTAACGGTGATCGTCGCTCCTGCAGTGAGCCAACCAGGTTCGTTTGTACATGCGTGGCTATATATAGAGGGAAATGATTAAATCAAATGAATGGCTATTCATTTCAGCGAACGACCAGCGAACGACGTATGAAGCACACTGCATGCCGGTGGTTGCTTACGAGGTCATCGTACTACTGTAGTACGCATGTGCCGTCTACGCCTGCGGCTGCATTGATCCGCTGTGGTGAAGACGCGTTTCATCCGTGTGCAGCTACGCAAACAGTTGAACAGCGATTAAGTTGTGTCACGACACGCAGATCGCCATCAAGGGGCCGATGCCTCCAGCAGACGACAGATCCCGCTCATTGGTCAATTATTCAGGCATAATTTGCATTATGTACACGGCAGCTGCAGTCATAATTCGTTTATACTTCTAACTGAGACCAAGGAATCCACAGAATAGCGGATCATTTCCTGATGCTCGGTGGAGCACGTCACCAAGCATTGATGTTGATGTTTGTGTAGCACATGGGTCCAATGCACGTCTACGGCTGCCGATGGTTGTTTACGTTCGATGCTTCTTTGAATTATACATTCGCTGTTCTTCTTGGGATCATTTCTTGTTCTTGACGGCTGTAAAACAAGTGGCCAGATTCCCACACACAACCATTAGGCGCTTCCGAGATACCTCTATTTGATGACATGAACTCCCAGTACCTTCTGAATTACGTAATGACTAGTGGCCAAACTTAGCTGCGAGGGTATGGTCATTGTCCGTATCGATAGATCGACATTGCATGCTCCACCGAACGTACGCCGCGCGTGTAAATGGCGGTATGCTTATCTCTCAATCTCTTCTTCTGATTGCACGAGTTATCTGTCTGGCGAGTCAAGAGGAACACGGGTTCATGCATCTCTCACTGTATTCATTTCGATTCATTCTATGCACACGTGACACGGAAATGTGACATGGACGCCCGATCGACACCAAAAAAAAAAAAAAAAAAAAAAAAAAAAGACTCAAAGCGTCAAGTTGATTTCTACGGAAAGCAATTTATCTCGCAATTACACACTTCTAGGAAGTGGGAATGGCAGGCAATTTCTTGTATAATTCCCCCTTACTAACTTTAGCTAATTCTCGAAAGTCTCCATGGTTGGCGTTTGTGTGTTACATAATAATTATGCAGTCAGCTTTTCTCAATTGTTTAAGCCTTCTGAATAAACCCGCCTGTTATTGACTGCATGCTGTCTCTCTTCGCTTCCCGGTGTCTCCCTCTAGCGGTTATAATCTGACAACTAAAAGTCGAAACCTCGAATCGATTTGCTTCACTTTCCGTGTTGGTTGAGTTGATTGGCAGTCACGTGAGATCCCCCGGGATCAACTCGATTCTTCCACGGACGATGGAATTATGAGGGGTGAGGGGATCAATTGCATCAGGGAATCATGGCTACCGATGACGAAATCGCATACATCGCATTTGCGGTAAAAGCGATTTCTGCATTATGTATAAATCTAGTTATGCAATATATGGTCGTATATTAGTATAGACATTATGTGTACAAACCCATTTAACGTGAGCACGTGGATCTACCTGTGTACCGTGCACGTACAATATGCACTTGTCGTTTTAGACTGCTAACCGGCGATCGCCAATACCCTTATAACATGAAGCCATTTGGGTGAATATTTCATCGCTCCGCACGGCGTCTCTGCTTCATCAGTCAATCGCCTCGAGTCGACACTTCTTGGAACAATTTATTCTCGTAAATAAAGAAGCCTTTTTTTATCCCCTTTGATGTGCGGCGTCGTTACGCTGAACTATGCTTACTTAGTCCGGAACTCCATGGAGACAACCCCCCTCCCCCTCAACCCCTCGCGGATGCGTCATTAACACCCCCACCCCTTTGCATTGTTGAATCCTTTTCAGATTAAAAGATCAGCGT
Source organism: Capitella teleta (assembly GCA_000328365.1). Classification (NCBI taxonomy): domain Eukaryota; kingdom Metazoa; phylum Annelida; class Polychaeta; family Capitellidae; genus Capitella; species Capitella teleta. The sequence goes on along the minus strand of KB298496.1, from coordinate 57,582 downwards.
TATAATCTATTTCGTTGAAATCTCTCTTAAATTTGCAATAATTTCACATGGAAATCACAATTCTAATTTCCTGTATTTTTGTCTTCTACGTTCACCAGACGAAACAGGTGAGTCATGGGTTTAGTTTTGATATTCGTTCATTTTTTTATTTGCTTGCATACATTTGGGTTTTTTTTTTTTCCTTTGCCTTTGGATCTCGCGAAGGATGCTTGACCAGAGTCCATCCTAACTGGCCATTTCGCCTATTTGTGCTGGCTTTACTTTTACATTGTTTTATTTTTGCCCTCTAAGCTTTTGATCTCCTGCTCCAATTATAGAAAACACAAAATTCCTTCCATATTAGACGATTGTAGCTCATTACGTAATTCAGTCGGTCGCCGCATTCGGCAGCACCCTCCTATTATATATACATGTATAGAGAGGCGAAATATTGCAGCGCAAAAAGAGTCCATCTCGATTTACGATCTGTACATCAATGGACACGTTCCTTTTGCAGATGACGTCCCCTCCGCCTCCTCCCTCCTCCCATCTCCTCCTCCTCCTCCCCCCTCCGCAGGTTCGGCGCTTTGGGGTTCCGTTTGAGTTGCACTCCTTTTCGAAACCAGCCAGCCAGAGTTAATTAACCTCCACCTCTGTTACGCAATCCCTTTTGCACCTCTGTATGTCGTTTTGCCGCTGCGTAACAAAGCACGTGTTTGCAGGAACCAAGGGAGGAGCCACGTTGCTGCAGAACGGGGCGGCCAACGAGAGTGTTGTGATCAGAGGTAACCATGGTAACGCTGCTTATCCACGTGCTAACCCCGCTGCTTGGTGATTGGTCGCTCACACCACGTGGTTCTAACCACGTGACTCGACGCACTTGCTTTAGATACTAACCCATAATCACTCTACCTGATAATTAATTATTGTTATCATGATTTTGATTTCCCTTACCGTCAGACGCTACACCGGAATAATAGTGAAAGAAATTAATCCACAAATCGGTGCGAATTAAAGCACCACTGGTCAGGGTTGGGTTTGGAGCGGTTTATTTATGCTTAAAGGTCATTGGATCACACTGAGAGGGGTTTGGTGGTCAGGATCTGGGTGGAAAGGTGTCCTTTTAGTTGTACAACTGCACCAAGATTTCCCTTCGCGACCAGGACGCGAGTCGTGAACAGAGGCCATCATAGCTGTGACGTCATCAACGCATTGGATGGATGGCGGCTGTGAATGCGGATGCAAGGCAAAGAGTTGTCATGGCAACATACTCCATCATGCACTAACCACTCGCACAACACATTCATCGCGTGTTAACTGCCAACAGAATAATTTCATCTCCGGTTGCGACGACTCTTTAATTCGAAGCTTCTTTGTTCGCTGATCGTAAAAAACGCTGCTTGGAATTCAGCGATAAACACGAATCAAATTTCTGAATGTCCTCTAAAAATTAATTACCTTAAACAATCCATGAATCGAGGGAGGGGCATTACCTAATCGATTCGATCTTGTGAAATTGTGGGTCAGGTCAAAAATGAGGTAATTTTATACAGAATATAGGAAGAAAAAAAACCCCAAACTTTTGTATAATTTTGTTTTCTTCTGTGTAGTGAATTTAATAAATTTCGAAGTTTCCTTGACGTAACATTTTCTATAGTTTATTATATTTCTGAATGTGATATTTAACGAAGAGTGGATTTATATTAAACTTTCTACCTTATCAGAATTGTTGCCCTGGCAACGTTATAATCGTACCCACCACTGTGACGTCACAATCTTATCCTATCTCTCCGCAGATCATCCTGATGAGGAGCGTATGACGGACGCCAAGATGCGCGAGTTCATGAAAGTGAGCAACGAAACACTCCTGAGGGATTTACCTGAATAGGACACAGATCAAAGCACCCCCCCCCCCCCTTCCTTTAAATATCATTCGACTGGCAAATGCAATCAATTAGATTACGTAATGATTTAATAAGGGACTTGATTGTTGCATAACCTAAACAGAGGCTTTTAGTGTGTTTAATTCTTTGAATCATATCTGGTCCACTGGGGAGGATGACCTCAGGTGACCCTAGCTGGCCTGATCTGAAGAGATCTCGCGTATCACTGCTGCTTTGAGGTTTTTACCAATGATCGGCCTTGGATGTCATGTGCATATATTGCTCAATTTAATTACGCACCTGAAACCTGAGTCTCCCCTCACCACCACAGGTGTAGATATGCCTAGATAAGATGTTACGTCATGAAGAAGCATGCTCTATATGCACTACAGGATACAAAGCATCCAGACTGCGAATGACCTACTTAGAGGCGGCGAAGCACACTGTAATGCCTTTTGTTGACGCGTTCAATGGAAGTATATGCTGGTCTGAGGTATAAAGTGGTCTCGTGAATCCTCAATCATAAGAAACGTTTAATGCCGCCAGTGAATCAACCCTTTTATGCGTTGCGGGAAGGGCAGGTGAGGGGGGGTATGCCGATGCTTATC
>KB298496.1:0-50144 GCA_000328365.1 Capitella teleta | reverse complement strand
TCCGACATAACTGTGCTGTTACCATTTAGCACTAATCCATGGTGCTATAGTGCCGCGATGCTTGGTGTGTGCTGTGTTATTCACAATGATTAAAAAACACGTTTTTTACGAGGATTAAAAGAGCGCGTAATGATCTCGACACCGCGTCGTTACGGAGGCCGTAATGGACACTAAGAGCCAATTTACGCCGCTGAGGGAGGGAAGCGCACAATTTGGGATGTTTCACGACCACGCGTCTCTCACCTTGAACATTTACATTCGCTGACATGGACACTTTGATGACGTGTTGGTGTTTTACCAGGAGCTCCGCCAGGTGCACCCGCACCTCCCAGAGGTGACTATCGCCAAGCTGGCCGCCAGTAAGATGGAAGAGAGCCGACCTCACAACCATCTCTGGTATCGCATCAACGCCACTCGTTCTCTCGGAGGCAACCCAACTTTGCTCCCGAAATTCGACGAAAACGTCCAGGAAGTGGGTTGACAAATTAACATTTTGTGTCCAATGGCAGCCATTTTTTATCCAAGGTGTATGAAAACCTGAACGAGCCCCATGAAGACGTGGGAGACATGATCGGTTCCACGACTGACTTCAGCGAGAACAACTCCAAGGCGGTCATCGAGTTCACTGCTTCGCAGAGCGCGGTTCTGGAACAAGAACAAAGAGTTCGCCTAGGGATCAAACGATGGGGAAAACTCAACTGCAGGGTGCTCTTTAAGTGAGTATTACGCAACCACTTGTGACGTCATCTGAAAGAACGTTGTTACAGATTGGAGACCATTGACGGCACAGCGGAAGCGGAGAAGGATTACATTCCCATCAAACAGACGCTGGTCTTCGAAAAAGACGAGAAGATGAAGTTCGTTGACATTGAGATCATCGATGACAACGAATGGGAACCCGACGAGGTGTTCTTCGTGAAAATCTCGCTCGATTCCGATGACCCTAGCAGTCACGTGTCCGTCATTGGGAAGAAATCCGTCCAGGAAGTGACCATCATCAACGACGATGGTCAGTGGCGCTCATGTCCAGTCTAAATGACGTCATGTTTTGTCCCACAGAGCCCGGAACGTTTGACTTCATGAAGCCGAGTTTGCTGTTCAAGGAAAGCGCGGGAAAAGCGTTGATTCCGGTGGAAAGATCAAACGGCGCCGACGGGAAGGTGGAGATTGAGTGGAAAACCGAGGACATGACAGCCAAGGCGGGCAAGGACTTCGAGGGAGGGTCGGGGACGCTGGTCTTTGAGCACGGAGAAATGACCAAGATGCTCGAGATCGCCATCTATGATGACCAGGTCAGATACACGTTTGACTGCTTGACCCCTTTATGACCAAGCTTGACAACTACAGGAGAAGGAGAAAGACGAGTGCTTTAAGGTCGATCTCATCGGATGCTCTGAGGGAGCGAAATTGGGCAGAGTGCGAAAAACGATTGTGACCATTGTCAATGACGACGGTGCGTGCGTTCAGTGTCCATTTCGAGTTCGGTTTATTAATTTATTCTTCTCAGATTTCAATGGTATGGTCAGCCGACTTGTGGACATGGCCAACATGAACATGGACGCCTTGAGGGTGGACAGCAACTCGTACGCTGACCAGTTCAGAAACGCCATGAACGTCAACGGAGGCGACATCGAATCGGCGACCAACATGGATTACGTCATGCACTTCTGTACCTTGGCCTGGAAAGTGAGGATCCCTGACGGGTGTTTGATGTGGATGACCCCCTCTTCCCTTCCAGATCCTCTTCGCTTTCGTTCCCCCAGTGTCCGTCTGGGGTGGGTGGCTGGCTTTCTTCATCGCCCTTCTCATGATTGCCATCTTGACGACGATCATCGGTGACTTGGCCAGCATCTCCGGATGCCTGGTCACCCTGAAGGACAGCGTCACCGCCATCACATTCGTTGCCTTGGGAACCAGTCTGCCAGATTTGTTCGCCTCGAAGCAGGCTGCCACCATGGAGAAAACAGCCGACAACTCGATTGGAAACGTCACAGGCAGCAATTCGGTGAACGTCTTCTTGGGTCTAGGTTTGCCCTGGCTGATCGCTTCCATCTACTGGACAGCCCAGGTACAGCTCACACAATCTATCTGTATCAACACTCTCATCACCCCCTTCTTAACAGGGCAAGAGGTTCGAGGTGAAAGCGGGGTCACTGTCCTTCAGCGTGGTCATCTACGCCGTGTGCGCATGTTCCTGCATAGGGCTGCTTGTGCTTCGTCGATATCTTCCCCTGTTTGGCAAAGCGGAGTTGGGCGGAACAGTCGTCCCGAAGATCATTTGCGGAGTGTTCTTCGTCTTCTTGTGGATCCTTTACGTCCTGCTGTCGTCTCTACAGGCCTACGGTCACATCGAATCGTTCTGAGGACTTGGATATGCAACGCGCTCTACCCACAGAAGAAGGGTGCTAGCCTACAAGCTTCAGATATTGTTATACCTTCCGAGTTGTTACGCGCAACATTTGCATTCCAAAGATTAAACAACCTTCGCTTCTCTCTTGACATTTTTTTTGTTTTATACCTTGCTTCAAATTTCAAATCAAACGTCTTTCATAAGGTGTAATGTTACAACCATGAGTTCCGATGTATCCTGTCGAATACTCTTTGATTTATTTCCCTCTCTCTTCCAAACTGTTTCTTAATTTATCAGATCGTGAATATTTTATCTCATTTCTGATCCTCCGATCTATGCAGAACTGCAAATTGTTGCAATGGATGCCTTCGACCTTCTTCAACCTTTAACCCTTCAACCCCAGCTTGCGGACAGCTTCTGCAGTTTACCCTGGGTCTTTAGACATGCACTTGAGGTCTGTAAATAGAGAATATATATATTTCAATTTTTGTACCTTTTTAATTTTTATCGAAATAGACATTTTATTTGTACATCGGCTCGTAGTTGATATCTCTCAATATGACTCTTCTGAATCTCTGTGGTGGTCTGTGATCTGCTTTCATTCTCTCTTCGCCTCTTCGCCTGTATTCGCATTTAACTATCGCACTTTGTTGGTGTTAACACAGAGAAGTTTACTCCTAGATGAGAATACTTATCCCATTTCCCTCCTCTTTCGTGTATTCGCATTAATTATTTTTTATTAAAATGAAGTTGTGTCAACATGCGTTGGGTCTTTTTGCAAATGTCTGATCGGCGTGTGTCGAACCTCGGTTCAGATTGCTTGTGTGTCAGTGAGCATTGGTGACGGTTGGCACCGACCCCAAGCACACCCTACATGGGATTATATGCACCCCACCATGGAGGAAACATTGCAAGTCAGATGAAGGTGCCTTGAAAGGGATCACGTGTCAGTCATCACGTGATCAACCATCACGAAACATCTCCGCATCAAAGTATATCGTGGAAAACTTTCAGTTCAAATTCCAAATCTTGAGTCGCCAAAGAGGAAGACACAATCAAACGCTTCAAAGGTCATCGAAGGTCCTAGGATACTCTTGAGGTCAGTAGTGAATGGTCACGGCCACAATGACCTCTCAAAGTCGCAACTCTGGTTGCCTCTAGATCATTTATTGATGAATGATTGCACGATTAGGGATAAGCATGTTTAGCCATTTAGTTCGGACCTGGATTATAACTATAACGTTTAAATGTGCATGGGTGTCGCAAGGTTTCTTGTCGGGAGCTCCATTTAATGCTTTCCTTCGGCTAGTTCATTGGGAAGCACCAATTATTTCGACATCTCCACGCGGATGAAATCCAGTTCAGAGGCTGAGAGTCAGAACGTAAAGAGAAAGGGTGTGCACAAGGTTGAGAAATACCGACAAGAGATGAGTATGAATGAATGAGTACCAGCTGAAATTAAATCAACAAAAAAACAGAGGTCCTTGTAGCGAAGATGGCATCGAAGCTTTATAGCTGGGACATATGGAAACCCGTCACAATAGGGAGATAGGCCGATGTCCCATCTTGTTTATAATACAAGCTAATCCTCATATCTATGGTTACTTTGCCTCCCACTGCCCCCCCCCCCCACCCCCCATCCCCCATCCTTCCTCGGTGTTGCACAACCCAGCTATAAAGCCATCTTCCTGCCCAGCGGTTGACAGTACCCTAGACAGGTCATCAGCAAAGGCGGTAGGATCCACTCTCTTCAGTAGTCTGCAACTGATTCCCTTCTTTCTCGCTTGGACGGGCTCCACAGCTAGTTTGCATGTGATCAAGCAGTGGTCTGATATACCGATGTCGCATACATCGATGACATTTATGGGTTGCGATTCAGGGTAAAAATTAGATCCAAAATATGATTTGCGGAATGTGTCGGTTGCAGAACGTCCTGCTTCAGACTGAAGGATGATGCTATTTCTAGGAAATTATTAGCTGTTGTGTTTCCTTCACCTCAGTGGACATTAAAACCACTGAGAAGGCATATAACGCTCGATTGACTGGAGCAGAGATCAGCAATGAACTCCTCCATTTCTTCTAAAACCATAGCGTTGGTTAAACCATTCGTCTGTGAGGGGGTGGGCGGTACAGCAGGATCACGCTTGGTCTTGATTTGGATTCCTACTATTTCAAATGTTCTGTGAGTGTCAATATTCAGCTTCTCGATGGCGATACTTTGTGAGATCACAAAACCAACTCCTCCTCCATTTCTTCCTTTGGCAATTGGACGAGGTACACGGACGAAATGGTATCCTGGCAGACACAGATCACTAATCAACACTGAATCTCCATCCTTCAGCCATGTTTCAGTGAGTGCCATGGTTGAAATGAATCGTTCGATGATAATATCATGGATCGCTTTCAGCTTATTTGCAACTGATCTTGCATTTAAAAGTGTCATAAGTTGACGTAATTACCCACTGCACCTGTAGCGGATCGTACATTGTGTGAGTCTGTGGCACAGTCTTCATGGCCTGTTCTGTCATGGCCTACGCTGACATTCTACTGCATCTGTATCGCTCGAGTGAACACTCAAGAAATTATCGTTTCCTCCACTTATCATTGCTTTTGATGGAGGGTCACTTATATCATGTCTACAATAACATATCTCACCGTTCATCACAATTCTTATCTTGATGACAATTGAGCTCTGATCTGCTTTCTTTAGATTTCGTTCCATTCGTCGGGAAGAAGTTGCATGCTACAAACAGAAGAGAGAGAGTGTCGCATGCCTTGAAAGAGGAGAATTATCAGAAAGAGGGCAGAACATGGGTCCGTTGAAAGCGGTCGTCATCGGTGCTGGTAACCGTGGCAACAACTACTCTGATTTTGCACTCGATGAACCCGATCGACTTCTGGTCAGATCAGTTGCAATTGATCTTACGTAACTCTTTCTCAATCGCCTCAGGTGGTAGCCGTCGCTGAGCCAAGAACTCGCTTCAGGGAGAAGTTTGCCATGAAGTTTTCGCTCGCGCCCAACCAAGTTTATAAAGGTCAGGGGGTGCAGCCAGTTTCATTGACTTCATTTTTATGTTTTGTAGACTGGAAAGAGATCGCGGCGTTGGATAAGATGGCTGACATTGCCATCATCACCACCCCCGACCAGCTGCACGTTGTGAGGAGGCCGTCTCCGTCATTGTCATCTTTTCTTATTATTGTTCTCCTTCATAGGCTCCTTGTCTCGCTTTTGCAAAGGGAGGTTATCACATTCTTTTAGAGAAGCCGATGGCGGTGAGTGCTTCTTTGACTCTATTCTGCTTCAGTTTTTTTTTTTTTTTTTTTTTTTTTTTTTTTTTTTTTTGTGACGATGATGTTGGAAGAATTGTCGTCAGAGAATGTGGTCATGTGACTTTATTTCTGATCGTCGCAATATCGTCTTCGTAGGTTTCGTACGAAGACTGCAAAACGATCTTCTCCACTTGCGAATCGTGTGGTGTAATTCTTGCCGTTTGTCATGTTCTGAGATACACACCTCAAGCGCGCAAAATCAAGGAGCTCATTGACTCGGGGGTCATCGGAGAGGTCATGAATATTCAGTTGTTGGAACCCGTGAGTTGCGAAGCTGATCGACGCTGAATACTCCGATCCTCTTGCAGATCGGAGCAAAGCACTTTGCACATTCCTTTGTCCGTGGCAACTGGAGACACCGAGGCACGAGCGCCTTTAGTCTGCTCACGAAATCCTGCCACGATATTGATCTCATCAGCTGTTTCATGTCCAGGTCAAAGTGCATTCAGGTGTCGTCATTCGGATCTCTGCAGCACTTCAAACCAGCAAATAAAGTGAGTGATTTTGAGCCTTCTCATTTGATGACGTCATTTGATGACGTCGATGCTTCAGCCAACAGGAGCTGCCTCCCGCTGTCTGGACTGCTTCGTCAAGAGCAAGTGTCCCTACTCTGCTCAAATGTACCTCGATTTGGTGCAAGCTGTGAGTTGTTGATAATCGTCAGTCGATGGTTATGTAATCGTTGTTTCAGGGCCACACTGGATGGCCAGTCAAAGTGCTGCACGCTGAGCCGGATATTGAGAACATAACTGAGGCTCTGAGGGTCGGACCGTACGGACAGTGTGTCTACGAGGGCCTCAACGACGTCTGTGATAATCAGGTCTGAATCTTGGATCGACAGTTCCTCCGTTTATCAGCGTTTTGCTTTCGTCAGGTTGTGAACATGCAATTTGAAAACGGAGCGAGCGTTTCGTTCACAATGGTCGCTGGCACTGAAAAGGTTTGTCAGCGACATGTGCGCGTGTTTGGGTCCAAGGTTTGTGAAGAATCAGGGTTATTTCAAATAATCCTCATGCTTTCCATATGGCAGGGCGAGTTGTCATGTGACTTTGACTCCGATCACGTGAGAATGTTTGACTTTCTGTCTGAAGAGCGAAGTAAGTGAGTGGTTTTACTTCCTCTCTTTCTCCATCACGGTCGTCCGTAGCTAAGATCAGCCTCCTTGAAAAGATGACGTGCGCTAAGAACAGTCGACTTTCTGGTCACGGAGGAGCCGACTATTTCATGATGGAATCGTTCGTGAAAGCCGTCGAGGTGAGCGTTTAGATTTGACAGCAAAACTCGTTGAATTCTGACATCTGAACAGAACAAGGAGCAGTCTCTCGTTCTGACGGGGCCCAAGGAGTCCCTGCTGAGTCACTACCTCTGCTTCATGGCGGAGAAGTCAAGGACGGAGAATAAGGTCATTCAACTCACGGACGCCCCGTATTGAGCCCGGGTGCCATTTGTTCAAATATTTGCAATTTTGTTCATAAAAGTATATGTTATTGAAATGATGAAAGTATGATGATAATTAAAAAATAAACGTAAAAGAGTTTCATATTCATAACTAGCTTCGGTTTGCGAGAAAATGGCCCTGTACATGTGAAAGTTCTTGAATGGAGATGATGAGATATTGAAAAAAAAACCAAAGAATGGTCACGCATCATGGGAATGACGAATGGTCACCCAAGAAACACACCTCCTCAATGCCCATTGCACATGCAACAAAAGTGCAATGATCCATGATTACTTCAATCAATATAAACTGGAAACGCTGTCTTTTTCACAGACAAGGCTGTGTGAAGATACAGAGCAGCGCACTGTTGCGTCACTCCTGCCCCAGGGATATCCCTATATTTCATTTTGAATTTGCCGAATTCCCTCGTCCAGCTGATGTGATGTAGAAGCCGCGTCGTGATCATGGGAGACTTCAATGTGCTTCATTTTGATGAGTCATCACATCTCGAAACCAGACGCTCGATTGATCTCCTGAGCACCACCTCCACTGCCACCATGTGTTGAACTTGGCTCCCTAGCCTAATAATGAGCATTACATCATTCATGGCATATTCAACAAACACCGCGACCAAGATGGACTATTTCTGAGAGAACCAAAAGCCCTGATTCGAACGATGAAGCTGTGGATGTCGACCTAGCATCCTCTGATCTCTGCAATGTGGCATTGTCCTCCCGAAGTGAACTCAGGAACGTTATGATTTGATACTAAAGGTAATTCTTGACTTGCATGTCCCTGAGAAGACCGTCGATTTCACCCTCAGGCCATGCAATGATATGGACTCTATAGATGGGTTATTCCTATTGGCCAGTGCATGTCAACAGGGCTGAGACTACCGGAAGTAGCAAGCGAGAGGAAGTGACACTGTACTTTTGCAGGGTTTGAGTAGGTCTACGGTAGACTACCTATCCCTCATTTCTGATTGGTTTACGTGTTACTGAAAAGTGCCACATGTGGTGGCACACTTCTGGTATCTGGTTCCGTTGGTCATTTGGCGTTTGAAGATTTCCTCGATTGAGAAAGAATGACACGTAAATGTGTCGTTGTCAGTTCTTCAAACCAATATCGCCACAATTCGCCAACAACGTACTTTCATCGGTAAATTTATAAACGACAATTCACATAATAATAAATAGCTCCTCAAGCATCAGTGCCTGCACATCACTATTCACTGTGCCAGCTTTACCAACTGGATGGAAACTACCTCCTGCTTTTCTCTGGTGTCGATGGTGAAAGTTTTGTCTGAGTGAGGGCCACTCCGTAAGGTCCTTTTTGAGGTCGTTGAAACGGCGTTCTGTCAGCGCCTACTTTGACGAGTACCCACGGGGCGGTTGCCAGAGCTTTTGGTACAGATGACTCTGGTTGTGTGTGATGTGCTGGGAACGAGGGTACGGACGGAGCCCCTCTGATCTGCTCCAGGGCCAGCACATCGCCTGGAACACGAAATGGTCCTCGAACAACTAACTTAGCAGGCGAGGCGTGGAGCTCATCTTTTGGGTATGTGCGCAGGCCCAACATAACCCAGGGAAGTTGTTCCATCCAACAGGGCCCTGTCAAGCGAGCACAGAGAACTGTCTTCAATGACCAGTGCCATCTTTAAATCATTCCGTTAGATTGGGGTTGTACGCAGTGGTATGGTGGATCTTGACACCCAAAGTCCTTGTGAGCTCCATCCAGAGCTTTGAAGTAAACTGTCGGCCTCGATCACTGACCAGGTCTTGAGGAATTCCGTATCGCGCACCCCATCCTTGAGTGAACTGTTGTGCACATTTTTCCGCTGTTATTGACTTGAGGGGAAATGCATCTGGCCATCTTGTGTGCCTATCAATAACATTCAGGAGATACGTGAACCCTTGGGACGCCGGAAGGGGCCCAACTATATATACGTGTACGTGTTGAAACGAAACGTCTGGTAATGGTATCTTCATTACTTGAGTTCTGGCGTGTTCCTGTACTTTCGATGCCTGGCACGCGGGATATTCGCGACACTAGCGTGCAATTTCTGACCTCATCTTGTGCCATATAAAAATCGTTTCGTGATAAGTTTCTGAGTGGACCGGATGCCTGGATGCGAGAGATCATGTATGCTGTCAAAAACCAGACGTCTGTGAGAAAGAGGAACCCGGGGTCTTGGTTGCCCTTGCGAAACATCGTAGAGCATTTTCCTGGCGATCTGAGGGAGAACAATGTCGTTTAAACTCATGCCTGCCACCTGCTGCCGCAACTTCAGGGCAACCAGGCGTCAACAGTCTTCTTCTAAGCTTGCACAAAAGGGCGATGGTCCGTAAAGAGAATGCACTGGTGACCTTCGATCACGTGACGGAAATATCGCGCAGCAAGATGCGCTGCTAGTAACTCTGTCAAATGCATTGAATCGTCGCTCAGGTGGGCGCAAATGTCGACTGAAGAATCCTAGCAGGGTCCATCTACCTTTTGAACGGCTTGATAGAGGAAGTCGCCATCCAAGGAAACGAAGTTGTCATCGAAGAAATCAGGCCACGTGGAGTTTCGGGTGGGTTTTCTGGGCCCTTTAATTACCATGGTACTAAAGGACAGTTGAAATCACCACAGATGATGAAGTATTTTTTTTTTTTTTTTTTTTTTTTTTTTTTAATTCGTGAAAAACACATGAACATGAAGCAGGGCAAAGCCTATATAAACACATTCAGAGAAAATATATTTGGGTTTGAGAAACATCGCACTGTTTTGGTTTCGGTAATATCTGCACGAGTCTCGGGATTGTTGCGTGATCGTCTGTAAATGCAACCAAAGGCCCCGCCCCCTTCTTTTGCTTTAGCCTCAATTCAGACGGATTAACCTGTTGAAGCTAAAGGTTGATATTTTCTTCCGTGTAGATGATTATTTCTCGTTTCGGATTTATCAGATCCAAGTTGTGACGTATAGCCACGTGTGGAGAATTCTGCAGAGCAGGTTTGATCAGTATGCGAGCGATGTTTCCGGGGCGTTAACCACGATGCTGGCAGCAATTGAGGTGCCTGAATTATATGTAAACTTGACCGAAGAGGTGATGCTTCTTCTACTCGATCTTCCACGGTGGAGTTGCTCATTGTGGCCAATGCATGTGATACACATGATGTTCAAAATATTGACATTTTTATTCATTATCCAAAAACAGAGCGTTGTGCTATACACTTGGTTGCAATATAGAAGAGTGGAGAATGGATGTTAGTTACATTTAACTCCATTTTACCTGAGAGCTTATTTCAATACAAGAAGAGACGTCCGTGATTCTGAAACCATACAAAGACCAAGAAGGAAAAAAAAAAAATAATAAAAAAACGCACACCTCACATAATCCCGCCAATCATACAAAAATCCATATTTCACACTAGTAAACAAATAAAAAAATATCGCAATCATAGAAAATGGAATATATGAGAGTTATATATATAATAAACCTTTTGCATAATTTAAATCACTTCTCAATTGCTTTTAATTAATCAAATCACATAATTGCTAAACAAACCAGCAGATGTCCACACCATTCATTTTGAAAACCTTCTAAATCACAACAAGTTTGCATCACTAATTAATAACGAATGATTATCACAGACCTGTAAATTGCGTGACCAAGCAAAAAGAGAGAGAGAGAGAGAGCTAATTACATAATAATGATAAAACGAAAGACCGCTTAAAGTGTTCTTCATGAAGAAGCGTGTTTCATGTTGTGGCTGTGCATTTGAGTTGCACTCAGGGCCACCGCCCCACAGTCGCCATTGCTGCAGTGATAGTGAGTCTGTTTTTCAGAGTAACCGCACGCTTTCTGCTCGCATGCGGTGTTTGCCGTGAACTTCTCAAAGCCGTTGGCGCGGATCTGCTCGATGTTGGCGTGGTGCTTGCGGTGAGCGGTCACCTTGCTGCTGTCCGTGCAGATGAAAGGACATTTCAGGCAGTGGAAGTGGTTCGCCGTTCTGGCGTGTTCGCAGTCGGGCCGCTGGCAGTCCACCTTCGGCCGGTACTGTTCGAAGTCGTCGCCCATGACGTTGTCGAGGCGCTTGTGTCGCTCCGTGTGCTGCTTCAGCCGGGCTTTGTCGCAGAACGCGTAGCCGCAATCGTTACGCATGCAGTGAAAATGCGACAAATTGAAGCGGTACGGACACGCCTCGTAGCTGCAGTCTTCGACGAAGCGAAACCGCTGGAAACCGTCGAGGAGAGCGACCGCGCCGTCGTCCTTCTCGTCGTCTTTCGCTGACGATGACGACGCGCGCTTCTTCGGAACGACGACGTCATCACCGTTGACGTAATCGTCATGCATCTTGCTGGCGACGCGCTTCCGGCCGGAACGTCTGGCTGAACTGTCCTCTAGATCTTCCGGCTTCCGGGAGAGATCAATAACAAGGGAGCTGCCGCCGCCTTCCTCCTCCTCCTCCTCCTCTTTCGCGATGGTCTCTCTGCCACTAAGGAGAATGTTCGAGAACACGTGCGGATTGAGGTTAAGAGAGGACGAGGGGTCAAGGTCTTGTTCGTCGCTGGCGGGCGGCGGAGGCTTCGGAGGCTGAGCAGTCGCCTGTCCCGCTACAGCAGTCAGGGCAGGAGCGTTGTCATGCACCTTGATGCCGTGCTTGGCCACATGCGAGCGCAGGCGGCTCGGGTCGGAGAAGGCCTGGCTGCAATCGAAGCAGTGATAGTGTTCGCGCTTCTTCAGCTTGCAGAACGGTCTGCCGCAGAGCTGCACCTGCGAGAAGTGCATCTTGCCGAGGAGGCTGTTCCAGTCCATCTGGGGAGGGTTGCTGGAGCGCTTCTGCAGTAACACCGACAGCGGCTGCGTGACTGGGATGACCTGCGTGACGGTCGGTTTGGGGGCGATGGGCACCAAGTCACCTCTACCACCCGCCTTGGTCGGGGGCGACGACACAGAGTGCACGTGTACTAACGACGGAGCAGCGGCGAGGGTGGGCAGGTCGGTCGATCCGATGATGGCTGAGTTCGGGATTCCGATCGAGGGCGAGGGGGTGAGGCCCATTTCGGCCATCTTGTGCTTCTTGTCGTGTTGCGCCATCGTGCTGTACCTGACGAATGAATAGTCGCACTTGGGTCGCACGCAGTGGTAGTGCCGGTTGGCGCGGTTGTTGTGGCAGTGCGGGCGCCGGCAGTTGATGTGCCGGTCGAAGAACTCGAAGCCTTCGATGATTTGGATGAAGTTGTGGAAATCCCTGGCGTGCAGCGTCAACACGTCTTGCCGGTCGGTCGAGTGGTGACAGCGCAGACGCACGCAGTGGAAGTGCTGCTTCCGGTAGTACAGGCATCGGTCGTCGGGACACGGCTCCGTTTCCTGGAATTGGCGGAAGCCGCAGGCGATGGGATGCTCCGGGGGGAAGCACTTGGCCTGGTCCGCAATCTCCTTTTCCGTCATGCCTATTTTGGGAACGAGCGGGATCTCGGAGCGTGGATACTTCGGGGGTCTTCCCCGCCGCCGGCGACTGTGCTCCTTCAGCAGACTGAGCGACGCCTGCATTTTGCGATTTCCGCCGACCGACGCTCGGGCGAACTCGTGAATCTTGTAATGTTCCAATCGCATGAAGGCGTGCTCATCGGACGACACGGCTTGGTTGCAGCCGCCCTGCGAACAAAACAACTCACGGCTCAATCGTCAAGAGGTCATTCAACTCACCCATAAGCAGTGGAAGTGCAGAGCGCCCTGGTTGAATTTGCAGACGGGCGACGAGCACGTTTCTCCTTGGCCAAATGTGCGGAACGAGAGCTCGGTGATGCGGTCCTGGTAATCGTGGTGCCTGGCGTGGTCGCGCACTCCGTCCTTGGAGCGGAACAGCATGCCGCACTTGGGCGCCGTGCAGTGGTAATGGTCCTTGTAGAGAAACGTGCAGCGAGAGTGACACGGGTCGTTGGCCGTGTACCGCGTCAGGTACTTCTTCCACGTTTCATCTCGCTCTTTTTTCTCGTTGACCGGAGGCGATACTTTTGGCATGAAGCCAACTTTGCAGACGGCGGTCTGCGGTGAGGCTGACCTGGGGTCATCACCTTCGACCTCGCCCCCCGAGATCTCTGCCTCGCTGCCCGCTCTCTCATCCCTGGGCTCCGATTTCAGCTGAGTGACGCTGTGTTCGGCTTCCTCATCTGAACTGGATTCTCGTGGCGTCTCAACCTGCTCCATCCTCACCAGCTCCTCCAGGTCGACGAACTCACTCTCCGAGTTCGGGCGTTGCTTAGCACCGGTTGCCATGGCGACGAAGTTCTCGTTGACGGTCGGTTTGGTCATGACGTCATACGAGGGGTGAGTCGCCGTTCTCGCGTCCTTGAAGTTCTTGTAGGCGTTTTCGAAGTCCCTGCGTTCGTGCTTCCGTTTGTGCGAGAAGAGTTGCCCGGTTGAGTGCAGAACGTAATCGCAGCCTGCAAAAACAGAAACATGTTCAAAATAAAACGTAAACCCATCGTACATCTGGGAATGACAAGGACGTTATGATTACATCTGTAGACATCTGGGAATCACAAGGACGTTATGATTACATCTGTAGACATCTGGGAATCACAAGGACGTTATGATTACATCTGTAGACATCTGGGAATGACAAGGACGTTATGATTCTCACCTTCGCGGATACAGTGAATGTGATTGCTGATTTTGCTGTAGCGACACTCAGGGTACGAACAGTGCTCGTACTTCATGAACTTCTTGAAGCCATCCTTGGCGAGCATTTCGTCTTTTTGGTGATACGTTTTGTGTTTCTCTGTTAAAAAAAAAAAAAAAAAAAAAATCGAGGAGAATGAATTTCTGCGCAATAAACGTCTTTGGCATGCGCTTACCCATGTCGGCTTTGTTTTTGAAGGTGAAAGAGCAGCCCTCCCTGCGGCAATGGAAGTGCGTGGTCCGCTGGCTGTAGAAGGGGCATGACTGCGTTCCGCAATCCTCCGTCGCACGAAACCTCTGGAATCCCTCTTGGATGATGGCAGAGTCCTTGCGATGGTAGTTGGCGTGCATTTGGACGTCTGAAGTGCTGATATACACTTTGGAACACTGCGGCTGAAATCATAACGCACTCGTCATCATAACGCACTTTGTCCCGACTTTCATTTTAGCGAATATCTCGTAATTTCGCTGTTCGTAGCGATATCTCTTGATAACAGACTGACAGATAAAACTTTCTCGCACGAACCTGGATGCAGTGGTAGTGCGTCTGTTTGCCATTGTGGGTGCACGAAGCGAATTTGTTGCTGCAATCGTCGATGGGACTGAAGCGCAGGAAGCCATGTTGCAGAGAGTCGTCTCTCTTTTTGTGCCATTTAAAATGGCGAATCATTTCTTCTTTCCTCAGAATAACCTGCAACAATTGAAAGGATAATTCAATGTCTTATTTTTTATCTTTACTATTATTTTTTTATTATTATTATTTTTTTTTTTTTTTTTTTTTTTTTTTACGTACGCGGTAGCTGCAGTCGAGGCAGTGAAAATGTTCTTTATAACCTTTGCCCTGGCATTGTTCCTTCCCGCAATCTTCAGCGCTGGCGTATCTGGAATCACATAATTCATTTTACGATTTAATCACTTTAAATACATTCTAATCAAAGTTTTGTAATTTCTTCACAATTTCCAGCAATTTTATTAGGGTGAGAATTATTTGAGAGTTTGTGGATAATATAAGATAAGATGGAATATGATTACATTTTATTCATTCCTGAATTGTTTAGTGGGGTAATGTTGAACATTCGTTTCTAATGTAGGTATTCATTCATTGGTTTCTTAGGCCACAGGAACCTTAATTTGAACTGTTTAAGTTGGTCATTTCAAAGATATATTGAACTGCTCCAGCATATTCCATTTATCTCAGGATTTATTTGTTCATTATTAGGAATTTACAAAAAAAAAAAAAAAAAAAATTCCAATGACACAAATGGTACAATTATAAATCGATAGATCGATTGGTTGAACATTATATTGCCATGTTTTATTTCTCAATATTGCCAACTATATAATTATTTTTTTAATATTATACAGCATAAAAATAATTACCAAATGTTGAACAAGTCAACCAGGAACAAAAACACGCAATATTAATAATAACGATAATTCTATTTACATGAAATAACACTTTTATGAAATATGCCTACAAGCAATAAAGCCTCGAGTGCAAAGAAAAAAAAAAATATTTATATATTCAGTCCTTATGTCGGCATTTCCTGCGGTGCACATTTAAAAGAAGCGGAAAAACATCTTCACTAAATTATTATTCAATAATTAATTGAATGCGTATATTTAAGCTGGGGGCGTGTTGTTATGAGATAAACACTATCTTGTACTCATATTCTGCCCGTCACATTGTCATGGCGACGGATTGATATTTTTCCATTTTTCTCGTGACGCATATTATTATTATTTAAGCAATTCTCCGTCGCGAGAAATATGGAAAAAATGCCGATTTTGCTTCCATAACAGGATGCGCAATAAAGGTCACATTTTATCTCTCCGTGTTTTTTCTCCTGCGCTTGCCTCGCCGAACAAGTACAAGTATTATAAATGATACATACTCGCTAAGTATATGTTACCATAAATATGTAGATACAACACGTGTAATTTATTATAATTAATTAATTTTTGCAAACCTGCGAATATATTTGTTGTAGGTGGGGAGGAGCTTGCTGGCCACTGGACTCGTAGTCAGGGTCGAGGTCATCGCAGGGTCAAAGGTCAAGGTCGAGTTCATCGCGGGGTCAAAGCATGCATTGATGTACGCGGCGCTCGTCGCGAAGTTTGACACTTTGGGGGCTGGAAAACAAATATATATATATATATATATTAATAACAATAATATTGTGACGCAAGTGATTCATTCACATTCCTAATAATTGAAATATTTGGACGTGAATCAGTTGCGTAACAATATTACGTCACGATTTGACTCGCGAGAGGAGAGTCATCTGGTTCGCTTCAATCCTCATTTTCACAATCTTCATTTTTTATCGCATTTTGCAGCAGTATTACGCAATCAGCGTGCGAACCGATTGAACACAAATTTTTAAAACGACTTATGTAATGCAACACTCGATGCTATTATTCGCATGAACCGAATCTAGTTGTACGCGATGACGCAATAGTATTACATAATTTACATTCCTGCCCCTCAAAATCCTAGCCTGTGTTTCGATGAAGGAGAAAATAAGTATATTTCGGTCATCAAGCATTAAACAAATGAAACCATTGCCAGATTGATGAAATAGTTGTATAAAACGGACAATTTTGAAGAGATAATTAAATTCCCGCAGCATATCTCATTAATTAGGCAATAAAAGGGCGATTACGTAAGACGGCTTAAGAGCTAGCGACTTAATTCGCATCGATTCACCAGCAGCTTCAAATGTGCGACCCGCAGATCGACTCGCGCGGCGATCTCAACACGTGACCGGCGAACGAAGGTCGATAAATTATGCGTTGCCATGGTAACTCATTTGAACACACAATGTGGGTAAATACGGCGTCCGATCGATCGACGTTCGATGCGAAACACGCCGCACTTCGGACTTTTTCAATTATTAAAGGCCGACCGACCGCGTTGACACGGTTGCCTTGGCAACCAATCAAGTAGCGTTCCGCTTCATCGATTCGCGGGCTCCCTTCTTTCAGCTAAAGGACTCTCTGTCTGCCTCCAATGGGATACACACGCATTGGTTATGGTATAATATTATATTAACCACTTTAGATTGAATTTATTATTTGTATTCGTTTAAACTCTCTTGAATTAAAACTCGTTGATAGATCCGAGAACTGGCACAAACTGCGACGTAAATTTGCTCAATTCAATTCAAACACGCTTTCATATCAGCAAACATAAAAAGGAGAAGAAAAAAAAATATCGTCAAAAAAAAAAAAAACTTAAATTTCTTCACTCAGAATTTTCACCTTTTTAAACCAAAAAGGAGAAAAATAATTAGGCGAGGGGAGAAAAGACCTTTTTATGTTATGTTCTGGTTTTATGTGCATTTCAAGCAATTTCGTCAAGTGTTCTGAATGAAGCCAAGGACATATATAAGAGAAGAAAACTCACTCAGAACATTCACCCCATCCCCCCTCGCATTGAAGAGAATTCAGATAAAAATAATAAATAAGTCGCCTTTTCTTTCTATCACTGTGAGGAGGACCACGTGATCGATGATGTTGTGATTGTTGCTATGACAACGCCGATCAAATCCAAAGTTCGCCGCTTGACAACCGAACGTTACATGTTCAAACAGAATTCGAAAACACGAAAACAGCCATCGAATATTTCTAGGCCAAATATAGAATTCAGACTTCGCTTGCAGCTGAAAATCATTTAATCTGAACGAAAAGATATATAGCGATTCTGCAAAATTATCGGCGCGCGTCTGATGCGTTATGTATGATTATGTAAGGTTTTATATGGGTCGCTTTCTATACATTGTTGTATTTTGTTGAGATAAAAGTATCGCCAGGGGGCCAAGTACTGAGTATCTATAATATACGAGTACTCAGTATATTAGTTCATCCACATGTGTAGGATTTTTGCTTTATGCATAAAAAGCCATAAAGAGACGAACTTGAGACCCCGATATTTATCTTCATCGAGAATTATCAAAATCTCGCATTTTCTTGTAAATATAGCAGTTAATAAATACCGCATATAGTATGGTGGTCCCTATGCAGGCAGACCTTATACAAATATAGCCTTGCTTAGCCTATAGCCTATAGCCAATACTACAGTACTTGGTCTGTCTGACACGTGGGATTAATTTGTCCTTGACTAACCTTGGCTCGTCTGCGATGAGCTGTCTCTGCTGTCGTGACTGGAAGCGTCCTTCGATACGTCATCATCTTCATCATCAAGCACTGGTAGGGGTCGACTTGGAGGCGGGAAAGCCGACCTGGCCTCCTCGTCGTTGTCGAAACCGTACATGCTGAGCAGTTCCTTCATGGTGTTCTCAGCATAAGTCTTGAGGACGTCGCCGCCAGGCGAAGGAGCTGGAGAACCTCGAGAGGAGGATCCGTTCGTGACGACCCCGGGTACTGGTTTGGGAGAAACATCTGGTTCTGATGTCTTGGAAGTCGTGGAGAGGTCCATTACCCCTATGTCGTCCGTGTCGAAGTCCTTGGGTGACTCCGCATGGTCTTTGGAGGAGCTGAGGTCCATGACGTCATCGCCATCATCCTCGTCTCTGGGCTCGTGAGGGTTGGAGTCTTCAGCTTGCTGGATGAGGTACCTCGGCTGGACGTTCTTCCTCCTCTTCCGCCTGCCTCCGGATTCCGCGGGAACTGGACTGTCCCCGGCGACCGTCTTCGCTTCTTCGTCATCCTTGACCAGGTCGTTGTTGTTGGTCTCCTCGGTGACCTTGTCGTGACCTTTCTTCAGAGTGTCCTTGAGGCGTGCGCAGATGGCGTCCAACTTCATGGTGTTCACCTATGAACCGCCAAAAGAAGAAACAGCTCAGATTTACTCTTCTCGTAAAATCGTCTTTATCAGATAGTTCAAAACTGGCGATATTCCACCCAAAGTGCATCGCTTATCTGCTCCGCAACGCACTGTAATTACTCATTATCTATGAATCCTTATATAAAAGTGGCCAAAAGTTGTATTTCGCGTCAAGTAATTCAATCCCTTACTACAAACCTCGCTTCATACCCACAGCGCGACCAATATGAGCCTGAAATTCGAGATTCCGAGCCATTTAAAGCCGGTCGTCGCATTTGCTGCAAAATACAGCGAAATATCGTACGCAGCCAAAAATCTCAATTATTTGTGAACAAAGTTCAAGTTTTACAGCCGCGCTGAAACTCAGCCAAATATGGCATTTCGAACCAAAATATCTTACTTTTAAAATTATAAAACTCAGTCGAGCATGAAGTGGTGGAAGAGAAATTTTTTTCTCGAATAAAATATAACTACAGAACAAATGAAATAAACTTCACAGCAGCTGTAATAGTATATACTTAAGAAATAAAATCGAAATAAGAAAAGTAACTTGTACGTAATGTCTGCGTATGTGCTGAACGCTCGTCTCTTTTGTCTGCCCTTAGGCCATATCGAAAAAAATCGCTGTTTCTCATAGTTTTGTATTAATGAAATGCAAATAGTTTGTAATTTAATCGCAAAATGTGAGAATTATTTCCTGTGCATTCTTTCGGCTAATTATCGCACAAATTCATCCGAATTCTATCTCTGTTCGCCATTGCATTATTATTAGGCGATCTCGCGTTTATACTTTATATTGCTTCCGTGAAGGTTGGAGGCAGAGACAAGCCTTTATCTCTAATTGTCTCTGGTTGGAGGCGATAAAACATCAATTTGAATTGGGAAAAAACTTATTTTTTTTTAAATTAAAAAATACCGGGAAAGAAAAACGGGGGGAGAACAATACAGCCATGAATACCTATAATGAGTGACATTTATGATAATTATGTGGTGGCTGTCACCAATATCTTATCGACGCCCTTAACAGAAGATAACGAATTAATTCATGAACCTTAAAAACTAGAAAAAGATGCTATCTATACAAACACGGTGTGAATAAAACACGAATATTCTGCGGCAATCTTTAATTGAATTAAAAGCGTGCACAATAAATTCAAACTTTGTCGCAGACAAAACATCATGGCTCATTGCACCGTTGCCATGGCAACGCAAAGAGCGAAGTAAACAGTTGTGAACCAAATACAAATGTGAGAAATTAGCATAATTATAAGCATAATACCCATATCTCATAGCACTATTTATTGTTTACATTACTATATTTATGTAATACATGTATATTATCAATTCAAGCCACGATAAACACCATTATCTATACGTAATTATAATATTATGCCATGTATTGAGTAATTATCTATTTATTAAAAAAAAACCCTAATAAAAGGATCAATTTCTTCAAATACCCTTTAATCACAGCATATCACAATGTACCTGTTGACCTTGTCGAGACGCAGATAAGCGAAGTCAGATGAGAGGAACTAAGATCACTCTCTGTTGGTGTTTCTATAATGCTCTGAGGAGTCTACGCGTTCAGTGAACTCTAGTGCTGTTTGATTATAATGAGTAAAGAGATCGCGAGAGTGGTTAGCCAAGCGACATATGTTGACCACTGCCCTCGTATAACGCAACCTTCCATTATTCAATTAGCACCTATTTGCTACAATAAACACGGAACACAAATTGAGTCGTGAAAAGTTATAAAAGGAGCGTGAATTCAGCAGTTCGATTCTCCCTATAACGCATATATATTATGCTATACACACAACATGATGCATACACATTTAAGAGAATTCGCTGTTGAATATAGTTCGATCGAATGACAGAAAGAGAGAAATTTGCGAACAGAGCTTTAAATCGAAGTTTATCGATTTTTTTTTGCGCCGTGTACACACATGGGCGATATAAACAATGCACTGTACACATCACTCACCCAAGGGAAGCACCTTCGCTCGCTGCTCCGATCTGATCACAGTTCAATCGCGATTTACTGAGAATTCGCTGGCCTGACGCCGTCTCCTTGACAACCAGAAATCCCATGATCCATATTTGGCCAGCAAATAATAAAAGTTTAAGGACTTTCGTTGCTGCCTCTACGCTATTGATCAGACGCGTTGTGTTACTACCTCTGGGTCGCTCTGATTGGCTGTCACGCCGACACGGGCCACATGTTGCTTAGTAACCGTACACAACAACATTTCATGCGAAAACACGCTGAGCCATGAACGCATGGCGAATGTGCCGCACCCGGTCAGCGAGTTTAATTAGGACCGCCACTTATAATTCTCAAAAGCCTCGAAATTTTCGCGTTTAAATTGTAATAATTATTCAAATGATTAGAATTTAATGTGTGACTACAGAGATTCTAAGTAAAACAAGTTCGAGATCTAAGTACAAGTGTAGTACAGTAGTGTAGTACAAGACAGTACATGTGTATAATTATAAGGAAAAGTTCTTCTAAAACTTGAGCATATGTAATTATAATAATATTGATCAAAAACTCGCATTATCGGAAGATCTTATGGGAAATATTCACCTAATCCCAAAATGAGAAGAATTACTGGCAGAAACAGAAAAAAAAGAGAAAAAAAAAATACGGTAATATATAAGGCAATCGTCATGGCTGGCTGACTTTGAATTCATATCGATTGGAAAACGCGAAGAACGGAGTTCTTTGCCAAAAGTGGAGGATTTGTTTACTTGCATATATATTAAACAGCGAAAATACATAAAATAGGTTCCCCCCCCCCTCCCCCAGGTGTTTTTTGTATTTATGTTTTTTTTTTTTCTTTTTTCTTTTTTCTTTTCATGATTTCTGTCAATTATACCATGAGGGAGCACAGAGCAGTTAATTTTTAAAGCCAATAAATGAATTGTTACATGATGCATTAATGAGTCACTCACACTGAACGGTTGGGGCATATTATGCAATACCCTCGGAGATCTTTGTTTTCTACCGGAGACCGCCCCCACCCCCAAATAGACACAAATGAAAAAGCGATTACATTGGGGGCAGCTTAAAAAATAATAAAACCGTTTAATGGCTGGTAACCATGGAAACGACGCGTATTGCATTTAATCATGCGGGGATGGTTACGTCACCAGAATGACGTCATGATATCCGGGTTGATTGCGAGAATGCTGTTGTAGTTTCCTCGATAATTGTACTCATTTTTCTCTCGCAATTCATTCATGAAATTATATAACATTATATAGATTACAGTATTGCTACGACGAAGCACTAACAAACTTATAGGATATTTAAATATAAAACTGCGTGTACTTTTAATGCCCCTATGTGCAATGTTAATTATTATCATGTATGCAATACTACGTGCGAATCGTAAGCGAATCGTTCGCAGTTCGGTCATAAGTAATAAAAATACCTAAAATGCTGCAATTTTCACCAATCGACTATTATTCACTAACCTGTTAATTCGCTCGAGTGATCTTTAAAAATGTTTACAGAAAAGGATAATCAATAAAATGCTTTTTAATTCAGCGCAAGAAGGCGTTGAATGGCGTTGCTATGGGAACGAAAGCGACATGCCTTTCAGTATTGTAACCACGTTTCGTCGATTTCATTGAATACGGCGTATAAAATCAGAGCGAACACTTCGTACGATACCTTAGTCGTCACGCTCTGTTCTCTCAAAAAGATTCGACGAAAAATTAAATTCCTCCATTAAAAAATCGGTATAAACTGCGAAATAGATGTTTATATAACTTACATACAGCCGGCTGGCTGCTGGTGATTTATGAATTGAGAGTGAGGGAGGGAATCAATGCTTGCCTATATCAATTATTGTATACTTTCTACGATAAGAAGAAAAACAAAACAAAAAAGTAGGGAGAAAAAGGTTCAGCTTGTTCGAAATAACTCTAAATCGTCTCACGCACAAAGATCACGCACATATGTTTACATAGGCACGCACGAATATCTTACACACAGCACATATTTTTACCATAAGCGGTGGTCTATCTACATCCGTGAACAATTATATGCAATTTGTACAACGACGAAGATCACAATAATTACACTTCACCTTTCGAACAGCGCCAGATCGAGTGAACGGGGCAGAATAAAATAAATCTATTTTCTGACCAAAAGCGATGTTTTCAAATAAAAAATCCGCTATAACATGTTGCAACAGCCGTGGCTCTGAACAGCTGCATTGCATAGGTGCCTCTCGCCCGTAATTTTCCGATTTAATCAACTTTTCGAACCAATATCTAGCTTTAATATAGAATAAGTAATAAAATAGATGGCGTTTACGAGTCGACGCTCTTTGAAACGCGTCGATATTTAATTTGCAAAACCTACAATGATACAAAAACAAACTATATATGCTACTAGTATATGCAGGCCTATAATATACGATATTTATTGACAAACAGAAACGATTAAACGATTGCATAAGATTACTGGAACCACGTGTTGCTATACAATGTATATGTATATATATATACATTACCACAAGTATATATAATATATAAGACCAACCTGCGAACAAACGCCGCTCGAAGCACGATGTACATTTAAAGGCAGCTAGCGATTTAAAATGATCGCTCGCTATTCACGGGTCAACCGCCCCCCCATTCGGTTGCCATGGCGACGAGATTGAGCCTAATATCGATGTACACGCGTAACCGCGGCATTATTTTCATCGAGTTTTATTGGCGGCTGCGCCTCACTGAGCATTCACGCAGCCCGCGTACACGAAGCCGGTCACCAAGGCAACCGATCCAAGCACAAAGGTCGGCATATCGATAAATATTGAACAGGTTCGTCGCAGACGTTCGCCGCAGGTGCAGGTAGCGCATAGGGCTCTGATGCAGGGGGCTGAAACGGCGAAGAAATGCCGCTGGTCATCGGCCTATGTATACATGCATGTATAATTTCATGTGCGTTGAAATGCAAGCGCCCCTCCGATTAATCCGAGCTAAATCCCATGCTACGCTTGTAACGCGTCTTCCAGCATGGCTTGAAATACGTTATGATTGCTAATTTATTAGAATAGAGTGTCGCTCTCATAATCATAACGTTTTACTCTCGAGTTTTGCGCTTCACTGGTTCCCTGGACTGGTCATATATATGACACAGGTACACACTGATGACAGGTGGTATCTCTTTGGCTGGTATTTATAGTAACATTTAGTCAACTGGTCGTATTCAGCAAATACTGTGAATTCACTTTCACTCGCCTCGCCTTGTGCGCGCCATCTTGGCAATTCCAAATGACGTTATGTGAAATCGAGTGAAATGGATGTACCAAAATAGGGGTGAGTTTTCATCGGTGTATGCCGGTGCTTCTTTTCAGTAGCGCCGGAGACCAGTGAAGTCTTGCGCCTGCGAGTACAAGGTGGCGGGGTTTCGCAATGCCTGTTGATTTTTTTTTACACAGCTTCGGGAGGTTACTTTGCCTCCCGTTGTCCCCCCTGGTATTGCACAACCCGTCGGGAAGGACCTAGGCCCGTTTAGGACCAGTGAAGGAGAGCGGAGACAGAGTGGTTACGTCAGAAAGATCACGAACACCCACGAGGCCACGGCACGTGGTCCGGACCTTGTGGACCCAGCCGAGGGAACTTCTGGGGAAGCCTGGACTTCCTTAGCGCCACATCGCTACATTTCCAGTCTGAGGACATTTTGAATTAATATGAATTATCTTTAATTGGAATAAAGTGTAAATATCTCTCTGGTCAAGTTTATTCTTCAATCAACGAATCATTGGAGCGCACGGAATGCGGAGGGTTAATTTACTTTATTGGTTAGATTAGATTTAAAAGGCAAACCGATACATATACTTAGAATACATAATTATTATAAATACAGTACGTTGATGAGCCGGTGTGGGGATAAGTCACGCAGACAACAAACTGTGTAGCCATAGCAACAACAAACTGCGTAGCCATAGCAACAACGAGGCCGTCTGGTATTCCGAGTAACTCAATTTATTTTGGGTTGATCAGTGGATCAATTGAAGCGAGACTGCGTTATCAGATTATGATATTCGACCTGAGTCTTGGGAAACCTGGTGTTTTATGTTACTATAATTATCTCGATTCTCGAAGGTGCTTTACGTCGATGTAATTTCGACTTTAGCATTGTTTAGGGTAGAAAACAAAAGACTAATAGTAATAGCTGATAGGCCACTCCAAATATAAATGATAACCTTATCAATGAAAGTCACACGAACGAGTTATTAAAGCTCATAATTATGATAATTATTATTACAAATTCGGGAATCAGTGATTGGGGGATCGGATGCGCCACGCACAGGAGCTAATACAAGTGAAAAGGGTAATTTCAGGCCTTGATTCGAGCACAGGACATATTTATTGGCATTTTTTAGCCATTCGCGGCTTCAAAATGCTTGTATTAAATGAGATAGAAAAAATAGGCAAGTCTCCTATCCCTCTCTCTCCGGGGTCTTATGACGTCATAAGACCCCACCCCAAACCCTAGGTAGGCCTACTATTTTTTTTTTTTTTTTTTTTTATTTATTATTATTATTATTATTATTTTTTTTTTTTTTTTTTTGACGCACTCATAATTCCATTTAATGATGAACAAATCAACGAATTTGCCCAATTGCAATTCGAATACTTGTAACCCACTTTTGATCGAATATGGAAATCGTAACGCATAAGCATAATAATTATAACGCCATGCAAAGTACACCTACAATCGAACACGTATTTGGCACAATAATTGGCAGGAATACTTAATTATAATATTTTTATCTATTTTATTAACAAGTTAATCAACATTAAATAAAGTCACTTTCTGTTTTGAACTGCT
This sequence comes from Capitella teleta, assembly GCA_000328365.1. Taxonomy (NCBI): domain Eukaryota; kingdom Metazoa; phylum Annelida; class Polychaeta; family Capitellidae; genus Capitella; species Capitella teleta. The sequence goes on along the minus strand of KB298496.1, from coordinate 24,714 downwards.
GACACCAGCGAATGTCAAGAGGTGAAATATTTCATAGTCTCACAATGCGATTAAAATATTTAATTATATAGATATATTAAAACTTTCTAATGCGCATTTCGTCGCTTTCCAATGCGTTGGTTGGCGCGCCCTGCTTACGCAAAATGAAGATAGGCTGTGGGTATAGAGCTGGCGTACAGGGGAATAAAAACCATCTCACACGAAGACAAAAATATGCATCCGGGAGAGCTGCAGCTAAGTGTACACACAGCATGTGGGATGGATACTGGTGCGAAATCCTTCGTTCGATATCTGAGGAGTTTCTGGTTAGTGGACACTTTTTCAGTATCCCTGCAAATGAAATCTCATTGTGCTAATTATATAAGTCTATAACATCAAGCGTACATTGAACACCTTTTTATGAGGACTGTCAACAGCTTTGATCTTTGGGGCGAGAACGAAGGGTGACCTACATTTGTGTATTGTGCATTCTCTGAGCAGAATTCCCGCCTTGTGCGTTCACCTGTTTGTGATAATGATACATGTATACATACATACATGTGATACATATATTTAATTGAATTATCCCAGTCAATATATATTTTATTGCATGCCACAATTATCCTAGTCAATTTAGGGGCCGACCAGGACAAAATGGTAACATAATTTATTTTTAGTCGAATACATGTAGAATGACCTTCTTATTAGCATACTAAAAACCAGGCATAAGCCATTCGGTGGAAAATGGGTAAAGTGGCTAATTAATTATATTGCTAATTGTTCATATCTACGCATTCGAGAGTCTACGCATGGTGTAGTCACTCAAGTATGCGAGGCTGATTGGCAAATCATGATTTGATAATCTGATGAATTAGTAAAAGGCAATTTGATAAGGGCGCCCAAGACACGTCTTTATCACAGGAAGAGCCACACATTCCGTTCGCAGTATCTATCAATGTAATTAACTGCCTTCAAGAAGTTAATCCCAAATTTGTCAACAAAAAATACTTTCCACACCATCCCAGTACTACATCCCATATATACTGAAACACATGGTAACCGTCAACCACCTCGATGCCATGATCAACCTATAGTCAGTCCTATTTGACCTTTTGCTGCTTTCAGGCCCTCGGCTGGGATTCGATTTCGTCCTGACCTCGTCCATCAACCAACTTTATGTGTGTGACCGCTGCCGCAAATCCTGACACCAGAACCAACCACTTCACTTCTCCTCGCTCCAGATTGCTGTGACTCTGTTCCAAAGGTTCGTGCAGATCATGTGATTCGCGCAGAGAAACTTTTCTACTAGATTATTACTCAATGCTCTCAAATATCTGCATAATCAGCGTATGCATAACAGGGCACACTCACCTGTGTTCTCTTTGGACGTGGTCGGTGCGTCCAGAGACAATGAACGCACAGGTAAGTAGTCTGGGAAGAGGCAATGGTGTCTCTTGCACTATTGTCACGAGGTTCTATACAGCCAGTCGGCACCTCCGCATTAGCAAGGTTTGGTCTACAACAAGCTTCTATCCAATCTAAAGCATCCTGGATCGATCATCGGATTGATCCAAGCCAATCAACAGGTCACCAACAGGTCTGACTCTGCTGTCTAACTTTGAAACCACCTTTGACGCTTCCAGCCTCACGTGATGAGCTTTGAATCCACCATGACTCAATGTTGTATTTATTCTTTTTGTATCGTGGCAAGCAAACAACACGCATAGAGGTCACGAAGACAAAACGAATTTATTATAAGATCTCAATGTTGGTTAAGGAACAGGAGAGTTGATTGAGTAGAATATCAGAAGTAGATCATCAGAGATTCACAAGAGATTACAAGAGTTGATCGTGCCGCCACGCTACTTCACCCCAGCGAGAAGTGAGCTGTTGTTGATCTCATAACATGTTTGTGACACTGGTAACAATGTGATGGGTGTATTCATTGATCTGTCCAAGGCCTTTGACACTGTAAATCATGAAATTCTGGGCAGAAAGCTCAAACACTACGGTTCAAAAGACCATGTTCTAATTTACAGATTTTTCGCGAATGGTTGGCACATGGGAATACAGGAGGATTCCGTGATTTTCAAGGTTGATATCCCCAACAAGTGAGAACAATTTGCAAGTTATACTGCTAATAGTTACTTCAGACCGATGTCCGATGCATTTGCCTTCCTGGATGTACAATACGGAGGCGAAGAAGAGATGGTGGCAGCATAGAAAATTTGACTTCTGTTAATTACATAACTATGAACATGAGTATCGACTGTGTCCTCATTTCGTGATTGGATCCGTAATTGGATCCGTTCTCTCGCGAATTTCGTGTTGCACCTGCGCAATAAGTTGTCCAGGCCCATGAAAAAGAGCAGGCGTTGTTGGTAAGTAGGTGAAAGGCTGACCAGTGATCATCTATAGCAAACATCAAACGGACTGATTCATATTTAGAAAATAATATACATGTAAACAAAAACAAACACAAAGACGGATGTAGATGGAATCGACAACGAGGTGAAAACAAACCGAATCTGAGAGACGAAATCGCATTGAATCTGACTCAGATATTGGCATCTCCGAGTGGATGAAGATGTCTTCTCTTTTGCAGCATGGATGAATTTCACAGGAAACTGTTGAGGGTTCACATGGTTGCCTTGGTGAAGGACCTGGATCCTCCCTCGCTCTACCCCCACCTGCTCCAAGGCGGCGTCCTCTCCCAGGATGACATCGATTCGATTGATGCGAAATCGATCAGAAGAAACAAGGCGATTGAACTGATGAGCGTATTACCCATGAAAGGTCCTGATGCCTTTGCTGGGTTCGTCGCTGCTCTGAAGGAAACACATCCTCCTTATTTGCATCAACTGTTGTTGCAAGGTTCAAGATCGACCTGCACAGCATCAGACGATGTCATCTTTGCAGGTAGTTGTTCACTGGGAGAAAAAAAATTCAAAATCTTCAATTTCATGCATAGATGTTCAACAAATGCTAAAGCAGTTTTACTCATCTTGTCTGAGTACAACTTGCCCCATTCCTTGGCTTCAAGAAATGTCGCTGAACTTGTCTGAGATTTATGTGAGGCTTCGACTCCAGACCACTGGTCCGCTACAAAAGTGAGTCATTTTATTTATGGAATAAAATCGTATAAATCTACAAATGTTGTCTGTTCACTGAATCAGACCACATAAAATTTCCTCTTTCAGGGCGCAAGAAGAAATCACCCAAGACCAAATTTTTGTTTCTCGTCAGTCTTTGGGGAATCCATCTCGGATGTTAGTTGAGGGCGATCCTGGAATTGGCAAGTCAACTCTGCTGCAGAAACTGGCTTACGACTGGAGTACGGAGTTGTGTGGAGAACAATGTTGCTCTCCGTGCATCCACCATTTTGATATTGTTGTATATTTAACAGCAGCCAATTGGCGAGGCCAGCAAAACACACCTAGCCTCATCTCTAAACATCTTCTCTCAAAGGATTGTGAGATATCTGTGGACGTTCTCGGGAAGGCGTTGAGAGGCAGGAACATCCTCTATCTTGTCGACGCTTATGACGAGGGGTTCACCGAGAACCCGCTGCTGCATGATCTCATTCGAGGCAAGGTCGCTGCACAATCGACGGTCCTTCTGACATCCAGACCGAACTACTTAAGGGATTTGCTCACTTGTTTTGGAACAAAGTTCGTTGTGAATGGCTTTGATGATCAGCAGAGACGGGAGTATATCGAGAGTTTCATCCAACACTTGGAACGGCCTTTTGTTGAATTCCAACCCCTTTTCGACGACGATAATCGGTTCAGGGATCTCTGTTGCACTCCACTGAACGTGGCAATCGTATGTCTGATGCACACAATGGGCGATATCTCACTCAGTACCCGCTGTGACCTGTACCTATCGATTCACGATTTCATTGTGACCAAAGCCAGCGACAGGTTGGGTCTCAGCTGCGAGGACGTTGAGCGCACCATCATCGATCCATTGTGTAAAATGTCGTTCAAGGCTTACAAGAGAGGAGAAGCTGTTATTTCGAAACGAGATTTTAAGGACAATTACTCTGACCCGGAGCCATTTTGTCAAGCAGGCTACCTGATCAAGAAACTCAATGTCAGCCGACTTCGAGCCGAAGTTCGATTTTCGTTTTCCCACCGAACTTTCCAAGAGTTCTTGTCAGCATTATTCATCAAACAGCTTCCTGAAGCAGAGAGACAGCAATGGTTGAATTCAGTGGATTTGAAGCAGAACGAATCCATTATTTCGTTCCTCGTTGGTTTGCTGAACGAAGATGAACTTAGGCATTTGGCGTCCACTATTATAGACCTAACATTTTTCAACTTTGTGGATCCTTTCAAAACAGCTCAATTTCGATTGGAATGTCCTGAATCGCATTTGTTTCTGCGTTGTCTGCTCGAACTGAAGACGGTGCCACCAAAGCTAAAAGATGTCATCAGCCGGAACTGTCCTTCAGAGATCACCCACCACGTTAAATGTTCATCAAACTGCATAAAAGGCATCTCAACTCTCTTCTCTCTCAGCACTCTCGCACCGAGCAGCATTTCTGTTGTAATGGATCTTGGTCACATGATTTTCCATGAGTTAAATGACGTCATTTTCATGTTTCACCTTCTGACCACGTGCAAGAGTGTGAATCGGGTGAAGCTGATATCACACGGAAATGTTCAAAGCGTGATAAGAAATATTTTAGAGGTGATGCGTGTTGGCCAACTAGACTCTTCCATTCAATGCATTGAGATTTGTGAAAAATCTTTTGAAAAACCCTTTATTGACTACACCGGGGCGTTTGGAGAACACACTCGTTGCATGGAGCTGCGAGAGTTGGATATTGATCGTGACCCCTCTCTGCTTCTTCCGTTTTTGAAAGCTGCACAAAACAAACCGTTGACCACTTTTGGAATCACCGCTTCTTTTGGTGACTCAAAGCTAAACGATGAGTGCGTTGAGTTGATGTCTAAGGTGCTGAAAAATCCTCGTTTGCAAAATGTTTGCATCGGCAGAATCGAAGCCCCTCAAGTAGCAGAGGTGATTTCCCTTTTGGCTGACCTGAATGACCTTCGTAGTTTGGAGATCGATATAACGGGGATGGCGAAAGAGGACTGGAGGAATTTTGAACGACTTTTGCTAAAACGGACGTTGCAGAAGCTAACTCTTGTGGAATGTGATTACTCCAAAGAAAACTGTAATCTTCTAAGTCGCAATTTCCAAACGATGCCATTATTGAAGAACATTTGTCTAAAATGGGGAAGGATTACAGACAGCGAAGGCTTTGGCAGAGTACTGTCATCTGCATGTCACATTCAAACGCTGACTATTGATGACGTCGTGCTCCGCTCTGAAGATGTTGATATCCTCTGCCAAGTGCTTCCGGAAATTCCCAAACTAAAGGCATTGAAATTGTCATGTTTATTACCCCCTGAGGATTCTTCTGATTCGTTCCTTGAAACATACACAAAAGCACGACAAACAGAACCTCCAAATTGTAAACCATTTGCGCTGAAGAGATTGGTCGGAGCAATTGCACGATGTGAATATTTAGAAGTACTTTCTCTCGAGAATTATAACGATGATGTTAGCGATGATTTGGTAGAAGATTTATGCAGAGCAGTGACGTCACTGGGAGAGCTTCGTTATCTTCGCCTTCCTTGCAGCAAGCTATCTGAGATCGGAAGAACGCTGATTTCCGAGTGTTTGAAACTGAAGCCAGGCAAACGAGTGTTGTTCGACAAAGATGACTAGGAACCTGGATCTCCTGGATGAGCAATGATTGTGATTTCAAGTAATAAAATATTTCTTGTGCCGTAGTAAACTGCTTATAATCATGTTACTTTATCAGTTTATTTATACATCATCTAAATTTCATACATTCCCACATATTCATTCATACAAACACATTATCATTACCCATTCACGCATTTCCGGTGATTAATTACCAAAATAAAAACCCTGTTTTCGTTCGATATTGTGCATGTGCAGTATAATTTTAATTATAAATTGTACATAAAGAGTACTAAATGTAATTGAAAGAAAGTTCATTCACATTGCATTATCCTGCAGTTGATTAATTTGTTCGTGATATTTAATGAAACAAATTACCATCGGATAAATTACCACAAACCGAATAACGACACAAGGATTAGTGTTCAGACTGCAGAGAAGTGCCATCCGCCAATCACCCATCAATTTCTTCGGACTCGCTTGGTCCAAGAAAAGAATGCGACCAGATCCCAAGAAATGCGACAATATCAGGAACAAACACCAGGAAACGCACAAGAGCTATTGATTTTCCTAGGACTCATCCAATACCTCAGTCCTTTTATTCCACACCTGCCAACTAAAACGAAATTACTGAGACAGCAATCTAGAAGTATTGAGTATATTTCCGTTCTGACACCCGGATCACCCAAATGGATTGAGTGGAGCCGTAAAATCCCATCATGCCTCATGCGGTGTGTCGATCATTGTGTTGTCGAACATTCTTAATCACTCTTCGAGATTACAGGCAGCGACATCCGCACATCAGCCAGGACGCGACCACGCCACTCAATGACGAGGACGGAGCCATGAGAAGCACTCGTGTAATTCCTGCTCTGTGCACCGCTGAGTCAGACTTCTGGGGAATCATAACGCTCTTGTTTATATACAAAGCCACGTGAAGGAGAACACGTCGGCCGCTTTACATATCCAGGTCAAGTGGTGTCAGCATGCTATGCAAACCCCCGCCCGGTAACTTTGCCATCTGTGAAATAAATTTAGGGGCAAAAGAAACGCAACGATCTGTAACGATCAGGTTTGGGTCTACGAGAACATTCTACACGATGCACAAGTCTTATTATCTTCATTTTCAAACCGTTCGCGATCAAGAATTGATTTTCTTTTGCACCCAATTTATGAATCCTGGTAAACATTATTTTGAGTACTCCCATGACAAGATGCCTTTGATGGACAATGACTGGAACGATACTCCAACAAGTGCTTTACTAAAAAACAATCAATACTTTTGTAGAATTTACACTCTGGGAAGGCTGACGGCTTCCTGAAGGGTAGTATCCAGAATCCTTCAGGAGCGTGGAGTTGATCAAAGAGTCACAAACCGCCAAATCGGAAACAGTGTATCAACCACACAACAAATGCGTCATTGAGCAGAGAATAACAAGTCTACCGTGGATTCACCCAGTTCTGGATGCCTAAAAGTGATCGCGACGGCACACTGAGACGAAGACGACTCACAAATCCGGCGAGCTCCAAGTCAGGACTGGTTGAAGACAGCCATGTATACAGGATATGTGACAGGTTAGGAATGCGACCAATATCTGCAGAGAAACATTTGATATCGGGTCAGGTAGGGGAGATAGGGGCTCAGATCCTCATAAAAGACCCCAAATCCGGGTTAACAATATCTGGAGATCCGACCATTGCTGCAAAATAATGCTCACCCATACCTCACTATGGTCATCGCTGACTTCTTGATGAAGGAAAATGAACTCACAGCATTGCTATATGATTGACACATTCCCCAATGTGTCACTAAATGAACATTTATGGGATAAACTGAAGTTAGTATTTCCTCGCCGTCTCCCGTCTCTCCACAATAGCAAAGAGCTGATTCAATGCTGTAAAAAAACATCCCATGGGGCAGGGTTTAGAGTCTCAACGAGAAATTTGGCCCAAATATCCTTTGATGTGCTTGTACTTGTTCCTCCAATTAAAGCAGATTAATTAAATTTGTCTTCTTTGAAATTTCAGGAATATGTGCGCAAGTGGTTTAACTTAGTACCCACGAAAATTCGTGTCTATGCAATGCAAACCAGAATGTGGTACAGCTGGTTGTCGTAAGTATGTATAATTGTATATGCTCTTCATATATATATACTGCCCATTACCTATGACTACATATATAAGCTTTTCGTGCTCTCTCTTCTGAATCTTAGCTTGCTATCCCAGAGTACCTCACAGTGCTCACCTTCTGATCAGGGCGTCTCATATCTTTAACAAGCAGACGTACAGACGCCTGTCACACTCTTCTCCTCCTCCTCAGTGAACAGCGATATCCATTTTCCTATATATTCAGCTCAACAATATCAAAACACAAGTGCTGCATGTCTGTCGTTTGTGGATCAGAATAGCTACTATTTGAACTTCACCCAGATTCCCCTGCTGAAGAGGAAGAAAACATCACCTGACTGATCACTGGCTGATTAAAAGGTAGGGGTTGTTATTACCAAAATTATGCAAATATGCATTGTCCTCGTGCATAATAAGGATAATTATGTTCGCTCAAGGTTTCAATAATGTCACCTTATCAATTGCCTACCTGCCAATGCTTAATGCAAATTTCTTAACAGGTAATGCACATTCAGTGAAGCTCCTCACGAATCTATTTTTTTTTTATTATTACTATTTTATTATTGTTATGTTATGCATATGTCTTCTGCGTTGCGGCCTTGGCTTAATAAACACCTTCTGTTGATTGTTGACACCAGAGATACTCTATAAAATGGATTCATCGCTCACATTGGTATAATGTTACCGAAGTTCGTTATGATAGCGACGAGATTCAAAGCGATAAAATACTTCCGGGTATTAATAATCGCGGCTTGAAGCTTAGGTCGAGATCGACAGCCACAACAAATTGCCTGATATATTACAGCAAAGTGGGAATTATCAGTGACATGCATCTAAAACTTTTAGATGAAGTAATTGATGATTTTTTTGAGCGAAGATTTGGAGCCAAAGTATGGCAATATCGTTAACAATCAGCTCTCATCTGCAGGGATTGATGCATTGAAGATAACAACAAATAGCGATTTCAAGAGAACAGCAAACTGATTGATGCTTGCAATAGAGATTTATTTTAATAGGTTTTTAACTGACTTCATGATGATTTGCAATGGGATCTATCTTACCTGTGCATACCTGGCTTAATTCAATCTCCTCAATCATCAAACACATATGAGAGCTGATGTTGAGATAGCAGTGTTTGGCCTCAATCGGTTTAACGGACTGACTACAATCCTATGCCGACCGTGGGGGTCGAGGTCCCGGGTTCGAGACCCGATCAGGCCACGGGCGTTATGATTGTGAATTATAATTGTAATCCGTTATAATTGTATAATTCTTCGGTAACTCTGCAGTGCTGCCCAACTGCGTAACAAGGCCGGGCGCTGTGTATTACTGTCTATGGTGGTATGCAGGATAAAGAACCCTTGGGATTTATCGATAAGAGTAGGGAGAAACCCCGGTCCCGGGCCTTTTGTTCTGGCGCCCGTATCACCCGAATGGGTTGGGTGGAGTCGTAAAACCCCATCACTCACTCGCAGTGCTAGGCAGGCAGAGTCCCAACAAGTCATCCCTTTTCTAGTGGTCAAGTGGATATTCATGAAAGGCCTGCTGATCCTTGAAATCCCCAGCCAGGTCTGAGGTCTAGATAATAAAATGGAAATTGAAGTCCCAAAAAAACGAAAGAAGGTAAGTATGTTGATTAGCGAACTTACCTGATTGATCATGGAGTCAAGAAATAAGTTAAATCTCCGCACAAAACACTTCATTGAGGGGTGAAAATCGGTGACTGTCATTTGTATTTCATTATCTACATGTTGGTGTTGATTATTCCATTTGGACAGTGTTCTGAAAGTTAGAATTAAAGCGCACCAATTGTGGCGTTTATACTTCGAATCACACTCACCTCGTTTGAATCTGATGACCTGCTCAACTTTTCATGCCATGATAATAAGGACGCATCAGAAGTTCAGAAGAATGAAAGGTTTTTCGTTCCGCATTTACGATCAGCTGTTCGTTGCCAATGTTATTGAATGTAAATTCTATCAAAGGAAAATAAATTGTCTCTTTATTCGATGCGTTATGAATTTAGCGAACTTCGAGCGGCTTTTTCTGAGCGTGATCAATCCATGCTATATAGTATCTCTGGTTGACACCATTAGCCTAATGCCCTAATAGAACCAAAACTCTTAACTGAACACTGCGAACCAAAGCACGTACCGAGGACAGAATTCTATGCCATTATAGCGAATGGCAACAGATTATAAACATATAATCGAATGAAATATCATTCAGGTCTTGCCTGTAAAGCACTTAGTGTACATAAGTCAACCCCTGAATTAATTATCGTTGCCACCCCTGGCAACACCAGGCATGCATTCAATATGTCTGTCTGCGCAGGCAAGGAGCATGCTGGACTGCTTGGCCCTTTCGCCGTCGCTGTTGGCGTGTGCGACGCTGCTGATCGCCACCTGGTGGTGGCTCTTCAAACGGAGCAATGCCGCCGAGCACAACCTCCCCCCCCGCCCCCTGGGTTAGGATCCCAGTCCTGGGAAACCTCCTGCGTGAGTAGAACGCATCATTCATTCGGACATTCAAAGAACTCCACCAACTGATAAAAACCAACCGGAATATCTTCCTCCCCTGCAGAACTGATGCGCTGTGGTGACAACATGGGAGAGTACTTTTACGATTTGTCCACGACGAAAGAGTACAACAAAGTGTTTACTATTTACATGGGTGAGACACGTGGTGGAGAATCCAGGGTTGTTGATTAAAAGAATGAAATGTTGCAGGATGTCATCGAACAATAATCTTGAACCACGTTGATGTGATTCAAGAAGTACTGACTCTCAGGCAGAACGACTACGTTGACCGACCCACGATGTACTCAGGTCAGTGTCGCTTGTGCTCACGATCTAATTCCGCACCGGAGCTCAATGTTCCCATTTCGCGGATTGACCCTTGAAGTAAATTGACCAGAGGATAGATTTCCTCAGGGCATCACAATTAATTACCTCACGATTCCTACATAATTTAGCATGGAATATTCAACCAGAACGAATAGTTTGAATAAACTTTAATAATAAAATGCCCTGAACTTTAAGACGTCGTAACTATTGCTTAAGCAAACAGTTACGTCGCCTTACCTGCGACTGATTCCCCTTGAGAATCGAGCCCTGTTCTGGCACCCGTAGGCCTATCACCCAAGCTAAAATCCAACCATGCGTTTGAAAGGATTAAGTGGATGAAGCCGCTCGGGTTCAAAACAACTGCATTTTCATCAGCGTTTGCACTGGTTTTGGCTCCAGTTATGCATGAATGGGATATCAGAGATTACACTTGAATGGATACTAATTTATTATATTACCAACAAATCTTATATTTCTCTCAATATTTATGTAGTGAGTTTCTTGTTGACTGCTTGCAGCGGAGAAGATGACGGACGGTGGCATGGACATTGCGATGGGTAAGTTCGGCGCAGTGTGGAAACACCAGCGCAAAGTTGCCCAGCTGGCAATCAAGTATGGATTCATTGTGAGCGTAAATGTTATGTGATTCTCTGTATTACCATGAAGGAATTACGCAAGTGGTGAGAACTTGGAGCGAATGGTGGATGAGGCGCTGAACATCACTCTGGAGTCGATTCTGAAGGAAAGCGCGAAGGGAGAGGCGTTCAACATCAAACCCCACCTTGTTCTGCTCGTCATGAACACTTTAGCTGGGGTCTGCTTCGGAAAAACGTAAGAACTGCGTTGGCGTCATTCCGCCAGTGTCCTCACTTGTTTCGGGGGCTCTGAGTAGCTCAGTCGGATTGGTTGCCTGACTGCGATCTTAATTCATGCTGTCCGATTTCGGGGCCCGATTGGTCGTGCCGCATCGCATCTACATGTATGACAAAGAAGCCTCGAGGTGTATCGGTATAAGAGTAGGGGGAAACCCTGGTCCCGGGCTCCTGTTCTGGCGCTCGTATCAGCCACGTGGGTTGGGTGGAGCCGTCAGTCACAGCCATACTTCATCGCAGGTACCAGTTGGAGGACGCTGAAATGAACGACTTCGTGGACATCACGCGAGAGGTGCTGGACGTCTTCAACAACGGGCTTCCCGCCGATTTCATCCCGATTCTGCAGTACTTGCCAACGTCATCCAGAGAGAAGAAGATAGACGTGCTCGTCCAGAAATACTTCGACTTTCTGGAGAAGCACTTGAAAGATCACGTTGAAAAGGCGCAATCAGGTAAACGCAGGTGCGCAGCATCATAAATCTGATGGCACTCACCGCGTCCACAGGTTCTGACCAACTGAATGACCTCACCGATTACTTGTTGTGGCACACGGAACAGGAGGAGAAGGACGCCTCCAACAAAAATCTCCTCACCCAGAAACATCTGCTCATGACTGTGTTTGACGTATTCGGAGGTAAGCAGTACAAGTGCACTCACTGACCGAATGCAAAACGTAATCACAGCTGGCATCGATACAATTGTGACCTCTTTGCACTACTTCATTGGTCACATGTTGATGAATCCAGAAGTCGAAGCACGAATGGTGAAAGAAATTGAAGACGTCATCGGTGAACTGGGCACTGCGCATGCGTGAATGTTTAAACGCGGCGTTTTGCAGGCGCTGGCCCCGTGTTGCTGTCACACCGGACCAAGATGCCGTACACGGAAGCCTGCATGAAGGAGAACCAGAGGAGAGGGTCTGTGCTTCAGCTGGGTATCCCCCTCGTGACCACGTGCGACACCAAGATTGGTACGTCCTCTCATAACCACGCAGCGCTTCTTTCATGAAAACTACACAGTCTTTATTCAACGATTCTTTAAATTATGTTGTTGGTGCTGTTGCGACGTCTGTTGCGCTTGTTCCTCACGCGACACAGTTTAATAATCTCAAATATCTTTCTTCTGCAGATAAATACGACGTGCCCAAAGGAACTTTGGCAATGGTCAACTACTGGGCATTACACAATGACCCGGAGCAGTGGCACGAACCGAGTGAATTCCGACCTGAGCGCTTCTTGGACGCGGAGGGCAACCTGGGCCCAAAGCCTCGTTCCTATTACCCGTTCGCTGGAGGGCGCAGGGTGTGCTTAGGAGAGGGCTTAGCTAAGTCCACTCTCATGATGGTCATTCCGAAGCTTTACCAGGCGCTGAAGATTTCGTCTCCGCTTGGAGATCAATTTCGTATTCAACTGGACACTTCATCTTCTCTGATGAGCTTACCTCAGCCGTATGACGTGATCGTTGAGCAACGAAAATAACAACAAAGTGATTAATCTGGATGCACGATGGGTATATGTTATTGCAGGCTTAATTATGGGTCTTAATTATGGGTCTTAATTATGATCCATCTCATATTTATGCGGATATAAATAATCATTATTGGCCACAGATAAAGGACACGTTGTATCGATCTATTACCAATGGTACTTTGGGGTGCCCCGAATCGAGATATCATATATGGGACCATGAGCTGGGGCATGTTTCTCTAAAATAAATGTTTTTATATGGATCTTGGTTTTCTTTTCTTCTTTTGAGAGAAGAATGCGTTTAATTTTGCAGGGCTGTGTATCGATACATTTAAAACAATGTGATACATATCGATAACTCACAATTTGATTGACGATCTATAAAAATTCATAAAATAATATGTGCTAGATTGTACATTATGTGTGAATTATTTCAACGAGGCATCGATATTCGGTATGCTTCTGTTATGTAATAATCACAACAATCAACAGCAACAAAAAACATCAAAAATTTTACAAATATCCAAAATAAATATAAACAATTTTTTAACTTCTGGAGTTTTGAGATCAGATCAGAACAGAATGACATTTTTTTAAGTTATCACAGAGTGCACTTGTGAATAACTGCCTAAAAATCAAACAAAGCGATAACTATATCGATTTTTGTTATTATAAAAACCCATAAAAATGAATAGAACAAAAGCAATATTAACTATTATAATAATCTGATCATCAACATATTTAGAATAATAGACCAGTGAATTTAATTACCTCGAAAAAGGCCCAAAAACGGACAAAATTACAACAAATGGTTTTCACCGGAATTCAATGCGGAAGTATGGCCAGGTTAACCAAAAAATACGTCCCCCAAACAAATAATTTGAAAAGGTGATTGAAATTGATATCTATTGACGAAAAATAAGGAAAAATGGAAATATTCCGAACTAAGGCATGATTAATTAATTGATTAATTAACGGTTAATTAGCATGACAAATTGAAGCGAAAAAACTTAGGCAACGATACCATTTACAAAGTTCTATCGTGTGCATTACGGTTAATTACTTTGGTATCCTAGCAACGGCAGGTCCTACTTTACCTGATGGCCGTGTGGTTTCGCATCAAATGCTCAAAAGCTACGTATCTAGCACATCAAATTGAAAGGAAATTGAAAAACCAAGGCAGTGGTATAAATTTAATTATCTACTGCTCATAATTCCATGAGAAATAATCAGCGAGGAGATGCTCATTAAACGTACAACAGACTACTTCGAGTGAACAAAAAATATGTGTGATTATTGTGCAGCATAAATTATCAACCTCTGACTAATCCAAGCGTTGTTTTCTTCTGACGTCATCAGAATAGAAGAGCAATTTGAATTAACACATGAAATCAAGAGGTTTGCAACAAAATTACTTCCCCATCGAATCTCCATTCGCTGTAACGCTCATAACGCCTTGAAGTGCGTTATGAAGAGAGATTCGATTGATGACCATTTCGCATGAAACACTCGTTGACAACCACGCCATATTGCTTGTAAACAATTCGTTTGCTCAAATTCAGGGTATATTTGTTTAATAAGTGCACTATGTCAGACCAAGAAAATGAGGAGAATTTCGACGCAGAGGAAGGGGAAGAGGAAACGCCGGTGGCCGCTGAAGATGCAGAGGAAGAAGAGGAGGTGACCGATTGCTCAATAATTAATAGTCTGAACTGAGTCGCAGACTGAACTCAGTGAACTGATATATCATTTATCAGTTTATGTCTTATAGTCTGATATCTGCATATCATCATAAAATATCAATGCTCATCATGGCCATACTGATAGACACTCATTGATTTACATAAGTCTTGTCTTAAATTGGCTGACACGTGATTTGATTCATTCGAATTTCAAGTTCAACATGCAGTCAACACCGCTTTTATAAGTTTAATTATTATAGTATAAGTAGCAGTAGTATAAGTAGTCTTAGTCTTGTACCATGAATGATCACCATGACCATGCATGTACGCCCTATAGGCCTACAGTAACCATCGTGCAATCATGGTCCAAATATACCCGTGTATTATAGGCCCTCTCTCTCTCTCTCTCTCTCTCTCTCTCTCTCTCTCTATATATATATATATATATATATATATATATATATATATATATATATAGTGTAATTTTCAGTCAATAAATGATATATAATAAATAATTCAATCTTTTTTTAAGTTCTCTCCCTGAATTTCAGAAAGATGCCGATATGCCGCTGACAGAAGAAATGCTCACGGAATGTCTTTCCTTGCTCTGCAAGACGGGTGACGGCATGGCCCACGCGTACGTTAAACTTGATGCCCACGATCGGTAAGTCCCCTCCCTCTTCAACGGTTCCTCTCCCACGTGGCCTCCTTCTATCCCCCCCCCTCCTCCCCCAGAGAACTGACTGACATCAGCATCCTCCAGGGCTTCATTCACCTTCGTTTTGTTGATATCAACAAGAACAATTTGCGCGACATTTCTGCCCTCAATTCTCTTTCACACATGGTGGCACTCAAAGCTGAACATAATAAGCTGACGTCGGCGAAATTGGACGAACTTCCGTACCTGCAAGAAGTGTCGTTCAACAGCAATAAAATAAAAACCACCGAGGGAATTTGCCACCCACTTGTTGAGAAAATATCTTTGAATCGTGAGCATTTTGATTAATTTGAGATCATTGAACTTTGTCATTGGTTTTCAGTGAACGAAATAACATACATCAGCGGATTGAATCCAGATCGATTAAGTCGTCTGCACACTTTGGAGCTGAGAGGAAACAAACTGACTTCGACTGCTGGCTTATGCCTTCCAAATCTCAAGAATCTCTTCCTGGTGAGAATCCTTGAATCAAGTGATGATTATGAGGAGTTGGTTGTTTTGTTCTCTGTTTCCAGGGAGCCAATCAGATCACTAAGATCGAAGGACTGGAAGCCCTGGAACAGCTCTCCACTCTGCATCTACGTGACAACCAGATTGAGACCCTGGATGGATTCACAGAGAACCTGAAAAACCTGCAGTACATCAACCTCAGGTTCATCATTTATCCACAATTATGCAATATCGAAATCTGTTTTTCTCCTTCAGAGGAAACAATGTTTCAGTGGTGAAGGAAGCCAAGAAGCTACAATGTCTTCCTGTGCTCAGAGCTATCGTCCTCTCAGGTGCAGTTATCATACGTCTCAGTACACGTGTACTTGCTCAAAGGAAAACGTATAATTATTATAATTGATCAAATCAGCTCTTTATACTTTGTAGTGTGAAGTAATAATATGTTATTATCGTAAATTTTTGCCACAGACAATCCGTGTGCTGAGGAAGACGATTATCGGCTGGAAATCCTGATTTCCATAAGAAAAATTGAACGTCTCGACAAAGATGAATATACAGATGATGAACGACAAGACGCCCAGGAAATCTACGAACAGCGCAGACAGGAGGAGAAAACAGCCGAGGTCAGAGGTCGATCTTGAAAATATTGATATCAAAAATACAAAAATACACCGTGGATTCGTCGTTAATTTGTGGACTTTTCTTTGAGCAGGCGGAAGAGGTTGTGGGGTCAGATATGGACGAAGGAAGAGCATCTCCCGAGGAATGAAAACTGCTTCGATTTTAATCGATAGGAATTCTTTATGTTTGTTTCAACAGTTTTTTTCTGGGTCTTATGCATGGAATAAAAATGAATAAAAGAGATCTGTGTGTTAATTGATGTGTTATTACTAATTAGTAATGCCATTTGAAGTGTTAATTGCAATTACACAGATGGAGTCAGTCTCCTCTACGAGACGTTGATGCCGATTTATCTCAACCAAACGAGTGCACTCAACAATCTGCGATATTTTGATTATTTACCCTTTCAGCCCCTGACCATGGATGAGCATCATTTAGATGCCCAAATAAGGCATCGCTCACATGATCGAGTAGGCCTCACAGTGCATAATAATGGGAATGCCCCGTACATTGTAAAGTGACCATCGGGATGGTGGAGGTGTTGGCAATGAATGTCGTCAAGCAGCTCTGACTTTTTCAGCACTTCTTGTTCGAGAATATGTTGTTACAATCCAAATGCGCTCTTCTGTTGTGATTCTGGTCGGCCTGTACGTAGCATATCGCGTATTTCCAATTCAAAGTTTCGTTTTTAACATGGAGTATAGATAGACTACTTTTGGCCCACTCTGTATATATTACTGACTTCCCGCTTCCCCCGAGAGGTCAAAGAAAGAGTTCACAAATACGACTTCAGATTTATATCAGGAACAATTTTTAAGTGATACGTCTTAAAATTGACATTTTTATGATATAAATATCTCAGTACAAGACTGTATATGGGTATCTCGAGGAACTCGATATATGTTGATAGGATTGCATATTTAGTTATTTGATTACAATTAATGGAGATCAATGATCTGATAACATTCACTCAGCGGGTGCATTTGTAATATGAGAATATAAGGATCTATTTCAAGGAACATCGACCCGTTCCTCAAGGAGACGAACTTTTAATCGCACTTAGTTCATCTTGCCTCTCCGGTTTCCATGGTAATGCAGGATCAATGACGATCGCGTGAACAGGTTACAACAGTTCAATAATTATATAACGGTTGAGTAGAATTAAGACTAGATTGCGGAATAGGTTGAAATATAATGAGGACTGTAACGTAATCGACAGAGAAATTAAGGATTGAAATTTAACTTATCACGCTCTTAAACCACCACAGATAAACGCTCACTGTAGAATAATGTTAGTTGAATAATCATTCAGATTTATCGATTATTTAGACTCAGGATCATCATCAATTTGTTTGGGATTTTAATTGTATGTACAAGTTAAAACGTAACATCTTGCTGGGATATTTTCACAAAATCACGATAAACGTCGGACATTTTATAAACATGACTTATATACTTTGGTGGAAAAGAAACGCAACGCTTTAATTGCTTAAAAGTACATTCTGAACAATAATACTGAGAAACGGTAAATTTATGAAAATATGCGTCAACTCAAAACGCCAGCGTCTGATTATTTGTGAAGTCCTTTTGTTGGTCTTATACATCAGATCATAAAACATACGAGACACAACGAGTAAATAACACTGTTCACAAGAGATGTTCACTTGCACTGCATATGGAGATAAGTGCACCTTATCTTATCGGTGCTTATGTAAGAGGTGCGAAGAAGCAGAACCGCTAGCGGTGTTGCTATTGGAAACGGCCGTTGATCTCGTGACCATCTCCGTCTGCGAGCGAGGCTCCTTGCTGAACTTTCCTCTGAGTAAACTGAGAACCTGCTTTGTCATTACAAAAGCAAAGCAGATCATGGCGCCCTGCAGGGAGTTGAAGATGATGAACAAGTACCACAGCACATCGACATCGAAGATGGCAGCGACGAAACCAAACACCCATGTCAATCCCATGATGGTGGACAGTTTGACATACAACCAGAAGCGGTCGCGGTCACCTTTCTTGTTGTTGGTCGCCATCTTCGATGCCTCCATAGATTTCTGTATGCTCCAAAGCGTGATGAAGAAATAAACCAGATTACTTGTGACGATGACAGCCACGGGAGCAGCGAAGAATACGATCAGCGCTTTGCGATTCTTGATCCAGCAAATGTCTTCGCCATAAGCGGGTCGGTACAGTGAGTCACCCAGAGTGAAATTAGCCACAATGGCTGACAACACGATCAACAGTGCCACGAGAAAACAGTACACACAATATCGCAGGAATTTTTGGAGGAAATCATCGCGAGCCGATGGCTTGGAAAACTTGACAAAAGTTCTGCAGATGTCAAAGGCCATGACATTCATCCAGAGGAAAGACGCCAAGAAGAAGTAATGCACCAGAACTCCAATACTGAAACACCAAGAGTACGACGCGCTGGCCGATCCCGCGAACAAGAACAGAAGTTGCGCAATCAGCAGACAACCAGACAAACTCATGATGTTTAGTCCAGCGAGGTTCCTCAGTTTCCGGAACATCGAGTAAACCAACAGATGCACACTCAAGCAGACAATTGAGATCACCTGCCCAATCACAGATACAACAGTCTGCGCGGAGCTGAACTTGAGATCAATAGCTTCTTGTAGGTAATCTTTGGAGAAGTTTGTGCAGATGTAAGCAGAACCCTTGCCATCAAGAAGATATGTCCCAAATGCATGGATCTCACCGGAGCTGTTTACGTAGAGATCAGAGCCACGGATGATTGCGAATTCAGAGGATTTGAGTAGGATCATAGGGCAGGCCAGTTCAGTGCTGTTGGCGCCAGGGGTGCACTGTTCGTCGATGAGGGTGTAGCCTTCTGGGCACCCCAGTGATCGACATTTCTGGCTGAACACATCGTATACGTGGTTGTCCTTGCAGGTTACTGTGTTACCCACAGTTCCGTTGAAATCGTCAGTGGACATGCGGCCGGAGATTCCGTATCCAGTTGAGTCTCCACTTCTGGTGTTGATGTCCAGTATGAAGGACAAAGGGTACGGCATAGGGATTCCATGATGTGACCTCAGCACGAAGGAACGGTGTTCTGTGCAAACTGCATTACTTACATTGTGACACTGTGCACATGCTTCATTCTTAAAAGGTCGCATTGCCATCCTACTCGGTTCATAAACGTAGCGATGTTCTCCGTTTTCGCATAACTCTTTCGTGACATTATCTGACCAAGCGTCAGGGCAGGAGTTGACCAGCTTCTTGCACGGCCTGAATTCTATCGGAAGCTGTGGAGGTTGAAACTGTGTGAAACAGGAGCCAGCGTCCAGCTGCTCGGCGAGAATACTTTCCAGTTCTTCAGAGGAGATGTTCGTCAAGGTCATGTTACATTCGACGCTCACTTGCCAGAAGGTTGTGTCTCCTGCCTCATGACACAGGGCACAGAACTTGTTCTGGTAGACAACACCGTCATGGTCGATCACTGGGATATTCAGGAAGAGGTCACTGGGTGCAGGATCCTCGCAGTTCACTCTCACAGTTTCGTCCGCCCAGTTCACAGGACACCTAACAACCACGAAAAGTTTGTCTGAAACCGACAGGCGCTTGGTAGAACCGAACATGCACACAAACGTGTCCTGGTCTAGCTTGCTGGGAAAGGAAGAGTTCCAAGGATTCTCCCTGTTGGTCACCTTATCCGTGACATCCGAACAACAGTCTCCGTACGCCCAGCACAGTGGATCACAAAAGCAGTTCCGCAGAAACAGATTTCTTCCACTCAGTTCTGATGTGTTGCTCCAGTTCAGTCGCCCATTTTGGAAGCAGGATTCTCGCT
Organism: Capitella teleta; assembly: GCA_000328365.1. NCBI lineage: Eukaryota > Metazoa > Annelida > Polychaeta > Capitellidae > Capitella > Capitella teleta. The sequence continues at coordinate 4,421 of KB298496.1, read as the reverse complement.
CTCCGCACTGCTCCTCCTGGAGTTCCGGGGGCAGGATGTCCGGTTGGAATGAGTTACGTCCAAAGGGAGATGGTCGGAAAGCCTCCCCGGACGCCACTAACATCAGGATAGCCAGATATATCCGCATGCTACCGCACGGAATCATCGCACTGTTGATCCAGTGCATGAAGTGCCTCCGAGATTTCATCAGTTGGATATACAACGATCAGAAAATAGGTCAGCGTGTTGAACTGAAACAGACATGGAATGGCATTGTAGCCGCGTTGCCTTGGTAAATATTTTCAGATGCTGTGAGCTCCGACTGCCATTATATTCCCGATGGTTGTTTGCACATTGCTGCTGAATTATCGCCCACACCAAAACCACTCCTTCGTAGCGTTCGTTCGGCCGTTGTGTTTAGTCTGCCGACTGTTATCATAATCTACTGCAATATGCACTGTGTCCCACGCTTCTTGCTTGCATACTGAATTACTGCTGATAACCATAGAGATCCGGGATCAACAAATTTGGCTGAACGATGAGAACGAGTCCATTCGGCGGGCGCACGAATGAAACGAGGGCTCTGCGTTTCAACTCGTTGATGCGGGTTAAAACAGCGAGACCTGTTGGCTGAGGCTGCTTAAATAAATAAAGAAAAAACAATCGCATAACTTTATTGATAGCTCAGCGGATTCAAAGGTTGAAATGTCGGTTGTGGTTATGTGATTGGTGGGTCATGACCTATGGAATTGATTGTAGAAAGACGATGTTGATCTGCTATCTGAACTTTGATCCACAGGAAACTGATGCAGCAATTGTATATGTAATAATATTACATATACAATTGCTGCATCAGTTTCCTGTGGATTTATGATCATCTTTATATTATAAAGATGATCATAAACCTGCAGCCCTTGATTCTGAGGAAATGTTTGTTCATTCGTTAATTGATTCCTGTTGAACAGAGAGCTTAGGCCGCACCACAGAACAAAGATTCTATGTTTCTTCTGCGGGCTGCAAATATTTACATACATTTATCATTTAGTTATTGACAGATCGCATGCACATTTAACACTTCACCCATAGGAGACAACATTTCAATATCACAGCCAGCCATGTGCAAGAATGTAGGTGAGAAATGGTGTTAATGGTCGCAATGAACAAATGACTCAATAAATGTCTTAATCAAAAAATGTTACTATTTGGCAGAATGCAAGTCGCAAGACTGGTGGCATTCGATGAATATTGCCGACCAAAGGAATCGGAGGAGCGTGTGCGGAATATATGCTGCCTCGATCAGGATCACTGCATTTCCGGGTGCGGAGGCAGAACCAGAACTGCCACCTCATCTCGCATCTGATCTTTGGGTGAAAGATTCGCGGAATTCCTGGTGATGACCCAAACCTTATGAAACAGACGAAGTGCAGCGGACAAAGGGCCTTGATTCATCTTGCAATCTTGCTGGTTGGGGGGATTGCCATGGCAACTATAATCAGGAGAGGCTGGTTTGTCCTTATCACCATCATATTCAATTACATGTATAGTATGTAAATTATAATTACGAATGAAATTATTATAAACATCATGTATGATTCACCTTTATTCTATATTGACCATTGTGCACCTATTTCTGGTTGTAAATAACTTACACATAACAATATTTAAAGTTTGATCTGGAAATGGCGAAATACGAATCATATATTCAGTTACAAACCCGTCTCTCTCGTGACTCAGTAAACTGTCCCTTTCCCGCCGCTTTCCTCCGGATGAGGGAAGGTCGATATCACTCTGGTTTTGCGATCGACGCGTGAAATGCACAAATTGATATTGGAGGCAGGCGCCGAGTAGGGACTTCGTGCATCGTTCGTGCCAAATATGGCGGAGAGGGAATCGGGCCGCAATTGAAGACAAGTGTGCCAACACTGGAGGTATATCGGTTGAATGTTTGTGCACTGAGCATATTGAACTCACCACACATGATGTACAGGATCATCTCGCAGCGAGATGCTTTTGTCTAAACGTAGAAATGGACATACTAAATCCACAAAATAATTTCCCTTCTTAAATATAAACCTCGCTCGGGCATATGAGCTAGAAACGTTATTGAAAGATGCACGGAAATAACTATTTGCACGATGATGTGGAGAAGGTGGTCAACTCAGGAAACTGTTGGCGGAAACTTAGATGAAATTATCTTCTTCAAGGGAGAAATCTGGTTGAGACAGCGAATGAATCTGAAGAGGACGACTTTCGCTTCCTCCAGAAATGAATCACATCAGACTTAGCTATTTCGATTCAAAGTCTCACGTTGCTGCTAAGAATTTCCCCACAACATGCACCATCGTAGTCTAAAAACTGGGAATAATCAATTTCAGATATTTGATCAGCCATGACAATGATGGTATATATGTACACACACCAGGATGTAGTTTCCAATCACAAAATTAATGAAGCCAAAGCAGTTGTGATTTTTACACTGCGATCTGTTTTGTTACACTTTCTCGGCAGCACCATTGAAAAACATTGAGATCTTTAACATATGGAGTAGATATACTACTTTTGGCCCACTCTTTATACCTGGTATGGTTAGTCTAGCATTTCATGGTGCTACATTTCCTATCATTTCTATTCCAATATCGTCGATATTGATGCCGATTTATCTCAATCAATAGAGTGCACCCAACATTTGGTGTCATCGGCAATAGTTTCACTTTTGGCGGCAAACAGGGCCCCGGAAGATGAATAGACTTCGTTGGACGCACGATTAAGCTAGCATCGCTATCGCACTATCCCATTGCTTGAGAGTGCTACTGTTTTCAGGGGCTCGTGTGATTCATGCAGCTCTCTGCACGGTAACACTCACTCGCATTTAAATGTTCCTACCTCAATCACTACTTGAATTTTTATATTGCATAAATGGGCGTAGAATAAGTTGTTCAATACATAACATATTTTTTGTCAATTTTGGTCAATTAAAAGTTCTGTTCTTAACATGGAGTAGATAGTTTTGGCCCACTCTGTATATAGTGTTCACTGGCTCCCTTGTCATATATATATATATATATATATATATATATATATATATATATATATATATATATATATATATATATATATATATATATATATATATATATATATATATATATATATATATATATATATATATATATGTAGCGTGTAGCTCGGAAGGAACGATGCAAGCACGTTGGGTCCGGTGAAAACGACTGACTTTATTCTCGTTCGCTGGCCCTTATAAGGGCCGTACGTCGGGTGACAACCCGCATGGCGGGGCGCCAGTTAACTACCTGCATTGCCGGGCGCCAGTTAACCACCTGCATGGCCGGGCGCCAGTTAACTACCGGCGGGACGGCTCGATTAAGCCGTTACAGGGCTCCCCCGGAAGAAAGTCACATGCAATTAATGACGATGTTGTGAATAAAAAGAAAAAGAAACGGGTTTGACTGATAGCGGAAAAATGCTGTTAAGGCAGAGATTATAAAAACTATGAGTGTTAGTTGGTGCAATCAATGGCCCAGGCGCTGAGGGGGCCGAACCGGCCTGCCTCTGCGGGTCCGCTGGACCGTCGTTGCCGTGGGAGCCGAGGCTGGCGTTTCGGCTTCCAAGTGGGCAGCCTTCAGTCGGTCGATGGCCACCCAGTCCAGTTTCCCATTGATTTCCAGCTGGAATGACTTGGGGCGGCGTTGCACTACGATGTACGGGCCTTTGTAAGGTGGCACCAGCGGAGCGCGCACTGTGTCGTTGCGGACGAAGACGTTGGGCGCCGTGAGGAGATCGCGTGGGACTTGTGTGGGGCGGCTGTTTTCCTTCGTCGGCTGATAGGGCGCGAGGTCGCCGACGGTGCGGCGGAGCTGCTCCATGTCCGGATGGGTCGGGGTGTCGGGCGCGGGGAAGAACTCTCCGGGGACCACCAGCGTATCGCCGTAGAGCATCTCGGCAGAGGAAGTGTCCAGGCCTTCGCGGGGCATAGTCCGCATGCCGAGCACCCATGGCAGGTGTGCCATCCAGTTCTCGCCACTTTTGCGAGCCATGAGGGACGCCTTGATGACGCGGTGCGAGCGCTCCACGAGGCCGTTTCCCTGCGGTCTGTAGGCTCGCGTCTGATGCAGGCGTATTCCCAGGAGGCGGCCAAGGGCCTTCCAGATTTCGGAGACGAATTGTGTCCCGCGATCGGACGTGATGTCGTCGGGCACCCCGAATCGGGCGATCCACCCGTGCAGCAGGGCGGAGGCGCAGGTGGCTGACGTCATGTCTCCGAGGGGGATGGCCTCGATCCACCTAGTGGAGCGATCCACGAGGGTGAGTAGGTAGCGCTTGCCTTGGCACTGTGGGAGCACGACGATATCCACGTGGATGTGTCCGAATCGGCGGGCGGGCTTCGGGAAGGAGCCGATGCCGCTGTCGCAGTGCCGAGTCACCTT